>JANHZU010003474.1:52674-67848 GCA_032468055.1 Acrochordus granulatus
TTGGATTAAAGGTGAAACGTCTTCAACTTGAGAAAAATCCAGTCCAGATGCCTGTTTTTTAAACTTTGTTGTGATTCTGAGATGGAATAGCCCTTATATTAGCCCTTAACAGACAGCATGTCTTTAAGCAGTTGTAGTGGAAATATAATGAAGTTGGGTAAAAAAAATCTGTCACTGTATTTTGTTGTTTTAGGATTTGAGTTTCCTATTTACCTACCCACAACTAAGGAAAAAATGTATTTAGCCACTACTAAATTCCACAGCAAGCAGCCTACAGTTAATTAGCATTATCCCTTTGGGAAAGGATATGATCTAAACACTATGAGACAAATACTTGTGTTAATGGATGAACAAACATTTTATTCATGTAGCAGGGGCACAAAAGATTTTATCTGTCTTTACTGTGCATGTAATCTGAGCTGCTTCTCCTAGTTAAAATTCTCTTGCATGATTGCTGCTATCATGAATATAATTGTCCTGGCTTTGTAGCTAAAATTGTACAGTTAAGGAAATTCTGAAGTCTACAGACTGAGGTCCAACAAAAACTTTAATAAAAACAGAAGATCCTTATAAGTAGTCACAGAACATTTATTGTTAACCATAAAGTACTAAAATCAAATGTGTATTATGCTTATAAGGACGGAGGGGTGCAGTCATTAAAAAGGCATAAATTATACATCAAGAGTAAAAATGAAAGTCTAAATCCAATAAAATATGAAAAACTGGAAGATATAAAAGACATATGAATCTTTAGATATTAAAAGTGAGTGTATATAAAAAGTGACAATCTAAAAGAATCTAAAAGAAAAAGTAGAAGCATTTAGATGGGTATGTGGAAAACTATATTAAGTTTGAAAGCACTCTAATCTGGTGAACTAGGGGCTCAATAGCCCCAAGTTATGATATACTTGTGGTAATGGTGATGGTGGCATTTCTGGAAGTGATGAAGACCATATTGTTTACTAATAAGAACATGAAAAACAAGAAATGGTGTTCCTTTTATAATTAGGAAAGATATAGAAAGAATAGAACTTGGTTACAATGCAATTAATGACTGAATAATATTGATGAACAACCCTTTAATATGACAATAATTCAAGTTTAAACACCAATCATTGATGCAAGAGAAGAGAAGGTTGATGACTTCTATGATCAAGTTCAATTTGAAATTGACAGAAATTGCCAGCAAGACTATCTTGTAATTGGAGACAGAAATGTCAATGTTGGAAACGTAAGAAAGAAAATTAATTGCACTGTATGATTCAGGAAACAAAATGGAGGAGGAGACCAACTTATCAATATCTGCCATTCCAATGATTTCTTCATAGCTAGTGCTGTCTTAAAACAACCAAAATATGTATCCATTCATGGATATCACTATATGGAATATATGGAGTCCAGAGTGATAGGGACATTCTCTCTCCAAATCCGCCTGTATTGGTTCTTAAGAACATCTTAAAATGAAGGGCATGAATTTGTGCCAGAGTAAAGGCCTCTGATGTTTAGGTAGTGGAGACAGAAAACTCTTCTGACCTTCATGCTCCTTAAGTATTTAGTTGTTAGACCCAGTTCCTGAAACTGGATTCATAGAATCAGTTAGGACTGTTGCTACTATACCAGTCTCCCTGCTACATAGCAACCTTCAGGGATGAGCTGTTGGAGGCCATCTCAGGTTTGGCAGTGGAGTTCCCAGGCTTATGATCCTACACTCTACAATTTGCTATCCTGAGGTTTGGCTTCAGAAGCAGCCCAGGAGTTCATGGCCACCATGGCAGCCATGGACCTATCCCAGATCATCCGTGGCCTGACTTGGGACAGTGTCACATTCTGGATATGATTTTCTTGTTGGAGTGATGGTAACATGATCTTGTAGGAGCTCTGTCATTATCCTTCCTGTAATGATCAGATCATGCCTTGGTGACATGATTGAATCATGTCCTTGAGATTTTTCTATGCTGCCCCCTCCACAAGAAGGCCAGACTAATTCAAGCAGTTTACCCCAGTGAATGGACTTGAATGGGTATCAAAGGGAACTGGGGTATATTCCAAGTGCTTTGTTACATAGTCCTATCAAAGGTACGGTTACATCCAGAACCAAATGATGGTTGAGGCTTTGGACAGGATTGTATCTTTGCGGCCTCTCTTGACCCATTGCTCTGTGGTTCACAAAATTGCTGCCAGTCATGAAAACGGCCAAGAGCTGCCTACAATGCCACTTCAAGTAAACAAGGGATGGATCTGACTGGACATGAGTTATTATGTCTATTAATATGAGTTATTATCTCATGGTGATAAGTCTAGCAAAATACCACTATTTCTATGCCTTTAGAAAAATAGCAAAACCATGCAAATGGTTCAGGATCACTCCGTCCTTCTCGGGATGGGGGGGGTTGGGTGGTCATTTTTAGAGCTATGTAGAGCAACTGGTGAAACACCCAATAGACAAAGTCACTCAGATACATTTCTATTGGAATCCAGACATGGAGCAGGTCCTTTAGAGATACCTGGGAAATGGTCTTACCTAGTTATCTGGGAACAGTTTGATCCTCTTGGACCTGAAAAATTGGACAGGGTCCACAATGCTGTCAATTCAACTGTCAGATAAATCCCTATCCCACCCCTGGCTAGTGAAAACTTCCAGGATGGTGACCACTAGGTAGGTTCAGACAGTGCTAAGTTCTTCACTACAGGATGGTTGCTTGTCTATTCCCTTCTCAAAAAAACATATCTTGATCTCACCTTCTTGGACAATTTTTATCCTGTCTCCCACTTCCCCTAGGAAAGGTGGTAGAAAAGGTGATTGTAAGGAGCTTCAGATAGTCCTTTAAAGTGGATGAAATAGATTATCTAGACCCTTTCCAGTCAGGTTTCATACCCAGTTATGGAGACAAAAACAGGATTGATTGCACTTGTTAAGATACTCTGGAAAGACCAGGATAGGAGTAATACATCTATTCTTGCTCTCCCTGATGTCTCAGGGAGATATCACCGGTGATATCCTTTGGGCCAGCTATAGAATTTAAGGCTGGATGGCATAATCTTGCAGTGGTTTGACTCTTTTATTCAAGCCCAGTCCTAATCAGTGGTTAGGAATGAGTGAGAGGTCCAGGCCACAGCCACTCCTTTGTGGCATGCTGTAGGGCTCAGTACTGTCTCCTCTTAACATCTCCTTAAAGCTGCTGGATGATATAATAATGAGATGAGGTACCATCAGTATGCTGAAGATAGTCAACTGTGACTCAAGTGGTACTCTTGAGGTGCCTGAAAACTATAAGGGTCTGGATGGGAACAAAAGGCTTTGGCTAAACCCTGGTTATACCAAGTGGCTTTGGGTGCATGGACCTTTGAGATTCATGACTTTAACATCTTTGGGTAGGGATTCACTGACCCTGGAACCCATTGCATAACTTGGAGCTTCTCCTAGACTCAAAGAGCAGGTGGCAGTCATGGCTAAAAGTGTCTTTGTGCTACTTATGTTGTGTGCCAGTTCTTTTGAATTGTGACTCTCTGTGTTCAGTCACTGATCAACTCATGGCTGGACTTTTGTAATGCATTATATATAGGACTATCCTTGAAGAGGATATACAGCCACATAGTTCTTGGAGCCCATAATGTGGCCCATATTACTGTTACACATGCTGTACTGGTTGCCAGTTTGCTTCCAGGTCTAATTCAAGATTATGGGTTATTACCTCCATGTTATCTGAGTAACTGTGTTACCGCAATGACATTGGTCTGCCCACTTGCACTGGCATAAGGGGTATACTGTGGACTCCATCATTCAAGGATTTTTAGCTGACAGGTTTTGGGAGAAGATCCTTTTCTGTTATGGCTCCCACTCTCTGGAATATCATGCCATTAACCCTAGGATAGCTTCTGACAGGAATGCATATAACTATATATGAGGCATTAAAGTAGTTGTACAAAAAATAGTAACCACTACCCATTGTAAATTATTTGTAGGATTGATTTAGTTTTGCTTTCTTCCAGACAGTCCTCCCTGTGAAGCTGCAAAGTAACAAAAGCTGCAAAGTAACAAAATTATCAATCAATTGTTTGAGTACCGAATGAATGTAAAACCATGCAAAAACTCAAGGTGAAAATGTCTGTAAAGGAGTAAATCCATCAATATAAGAATGTGAAAATGTAGAGTAGCAGCAATTAATTAGTTTATATGAGATGAATTAAGTTAACCCTTGTCATTTCCACCAAAAGAACGATGTGGCTGGGATCCAGTAACTGCTTTTCACAGAAAAAGGCTGCTTTTGTGCTTAGAAGGTCTGTTCCTTTTTTTCTCTGCCCTAGCAATCTAGTGTGTTAAAACTGACACACTGTTCCATTGACATTCAACCTGCTTTTATTTTATGAAATGTTTTAATAAAGCTATCAAATAATAAGGAGTAATTATAGCTATGCAGCCCCAGCCCTGTAATTAAGGGTGCATAGAAAAGTTGTCTTCAATAGAAAGCTTCCCCTATCTTCAATAGAAAGCTTCCCCTGCTGTCCACAACTCTATTCTCCCACAATTTAGAACACTCCAACTATTACAACTGCATAAAAAGAAGTATAAAATCAAGTGAATAAAAGGATCAGAAGTTGATTTGTTCTTGTAAGAAAAAAGAATATCTCTTATTGACAATTTTTGCATCCTGACTGCTAGTAAGTTCAAAAGTGTTTTTGAAACACTTAATTAGCACTACAGTTTGCTACAGATGCTTTTTATCAAATTGTAAAATAACTGTATACAATAAAATACTTCATATGATAAACAAAAAAAATTCAAAGTACTATTTTATTATTGCTTTATAGTGAGGTGGATGGCATATAAATTTATATATATATATATATATTCAAGCATCGATCATCTAGCACAACAACATGAGATAGTTGAAAGGCAATTGTAGGCTTTTAAACATTGTCATGAAATATTCTTCCAAACACAATAATTTTATAGGGACCCAAAATAACATCATGCTCAAAGTATTTTCAGCTAAGATAATTAGAACATAGAAGGTTTCTTGCTATAACAGAATAACTAAATGACAATCACAGATTAAAAGAAATATACTTTAAAGGCTATACTCTGTGCCATTTCAGTTTCTGAATTACACAGATCTGATGGTACAATATTTGCAATCAGGTTCTTGAAGTTGGTTGCTAACATCTTTAAATAATCACACAATTTATGAAGAGAAAGATTAAGACTAGCTTCTACCTTCTCTCATGCTGTAATTTCAGTCCTGCTTGTGCTCCATGATTTTCTTTTTCCTAAAGCAAAGATGAAACCAAGTTTTGACTCAAATATTGTTGTTGTTCATTATGTTTGTATTCTGCCACAATCAAAAAGTCTGTACTATGCCACTCACATACATTGATAGAAATGCAATTAAACATCACAAGTAGAAACAATTAATCAAAAACAGCACAATAATCAGTCAGTCAGATAATTAGTAAAAAATAAAACAATAATCAATCAGTTCCTTTCTCAAACACTATTTCAAATAACTCAATTTTAATAGCTTGTGGAAAACCAATAGAGTGGAGACAGACTGAATTTATGAGGTGAATCTATTCTAAAGTATACATTCATCCAGAGAAAATGTATGCCTTTGAGGCTCCATTCCTATTAACTTATGAAAATGGGGGTTCCTGAAAAGGTTCCCCAGGGATATCTGAATCCTGTGAGCCAAAATTGGGTGGATAATCCATTCCTGCAAGTATTCTAGAGCCAGGCCATGCAGTAAATGTGAAAAGCAGCACTTTGAATTGCATTTGGAAGCTAATAGAAAGCCAATTAATGGCCTGAAACATACATGTAATGTGCTTATATCTTCTGGTATCCCCTAACAACAGTGCTGCTGAATTATGGATCAATTAGCTTTCAAACGGTCTTTAAAGACAAGTCTTTTTATGCTACACATTCCAGTAGTCTTCAATCACTGAATGTGGCAGGATTCCATAATGTGTTGGAAGTGCATTGTAACATTTTCTTCGATTTTCTCCTATGTATTTTCTACAGGGGAAAGAGTTTTTTCCATCCCTATCTTTTTCTCATTTCATTTGCATTTATTAACTTTATTTGCTCCCCTTCGTGCACCAGCAAGTCTGGGTGGCTTACAAGAAAATAATAAAATATTAAAATACAACAAATAAGATAAAATTGATGAAAGACAAAAAAGACAAACAAGATGGTGTGAACTAAAATGGGGATGAAACCTGAAACCCAGTTGGATACACTTCTGAGAGGAAGACACTCTCTTCTGACATCAGCCAGCTTTGGTAATGCATGCCAAGTCAGTAATAAGATCACAAATGAGAGGATCCTTGTTTTTCACTAACCTGGCATTCACCAGCAGAAGCCAAGTCCTCAAGCCTCTGACGATCTGTCATCCAGGACTGGATGTGAGCTCAGGTGCTGGAACGTGCCACTGATACCAAACATTGTGGATGCCTTCCCTTGCAATATCCTGCCCTCTAGTTCCTGTAATAACATCTGCCATTGGGATACCCTGTTTCACCCTAGATTTCCTCCCCTTCCTCCATGGCCTCCCTAGTCTAAAAGTAATTAAATCTGCCATTTGGCCATGATGAGCAGCACAATGATTGAAGATTCATAGTACAACTATGTAAAACAATGTAAACTATAAGGTACAGTGTGTTGCTTTGGTGGAAAAGAGTTTTGAATCTTGGAAACAAACTATTCAAGAAAATATGTTACTGGGATGATTCATGAGTTTAAAAAGAAAAAAGAAATCAAAACACATTTCTAAAGATCAATTATTTCAAGATAGATCCTATGCTCTTTCAATTATCTTTTTGTTTCAGAACAGCCATATAAGAAAGGTTTTAAATAAGTAGTAAAATACTTGTTTAAACTTTACTGTTTGTATTTTTTTTCTAGGTTCAGCCAATTAGTGTTCAGAGGGACAAGAGATATGAAAGGTAGCCTTGATCCAGTTAGTCAACTTTCATATTTATACCAGGGCAAAATTGGACATTCGGGTCATGGATTTCTTACGTTAATCTTCACTGATAAATTGGCTTTGTTTAATTTTCAATAAACTGTAATGTAGTTCACAGATTAAAAATAATATTTAAGGAAAAGTATTACATGAAACATATTTGTGTTATTTATTTATTTTTACATTATATGCCAGAAAGGTATGAATGTCAGGTCTTAAGCTCCTTGTCACTCCTTTTCAAAATCTACAGGAAATCACTAGTGGAAGTCATCCATTGGCATGGGGTTTGCTATCGTAAGTACACTGATGATACCCAATTATATAAGTGATGAATGCTTGGTGGCATAAAGAGCAGGTGGTAGTTGCGGCTAGGAGAGCCTTTGCATGACTGTGTGTTATGCGCCAATCATGACCTTACTGGACCACAGCTCCCTTCACTCAGTCACTCATGCCCTCGACATCTAGTGTTTGGATTATTGCAATGCACTCTACATGGGGCTACCCTTGAAGAGCATCCAGAGATTGCAGCTGATGCAGAATGTGGCTACACAGATGATTTTTGGAGCCAATAGAATAACCCATGTTACACTTTTATTCTGTGAGCTGCATTGGTTGCCAGTCTGCTTCTGGGTTAATTCAAGGTATTGGTTTTGACCTTTAAAGCCCTTCATGGCATGGGACCAGCTTATCTCACCCAATGGTGAGACCTCCTCTGGATCCCATCAGCCAATGAATTTCAGTTGTTGGGATCTAGAAGAAGAGCTTTTTTTGGCTATGGCACTCTGCCTTGTGGAACATCTTGCCAGAGGTGAGGTCCATGCCCATCCTTATGACCTTCAGGAAAAGCCTTAAGACCTGGCTCTGCCAGCTGGTGTGGGTCTCTGATGGGGGTACTTTATTTTGGAGGTAATTAGTGGTTTAGTATTCACCTCCCCATATATACTGTATATATTTATCTCCCTGCTCTGCCCCATTGGTTTGTTTTTAATGATTTTTGTTTTTACTTCTGTTTTTATTATGCTTTGTGTTGTAAGCTGTTGAGAGTCCTTTTGATTGCAGCAGCATATAAATTTAATAAATAATCAGTCTGGATGAGGAGGAACCAGCTTTGACTCAACCTTGGCAAAACAGAATGGCTATATTTTTTTGTTCTCCAAGACCACATGATTCTTTATCTTTTACTCTGGATGGAATTGCACTTCCCTAGATTGAGCTGGTGCACAATTTGGGAGTTCTCCTGAACTCATGGCTCGTTCTAAAGTAGCAGGTGACAGCTATGGCTAGGGGGGCCTTTACACAGATTTGTCTGGTATGCCAATTGTTCCCTTTCCTGGACTGGGAGGCCTCTGTTTGAATTACTGCAATACACTCTACATGGGGCTGCCCTTGAAGAACACCCAGAAACTTCTTCTGGTTCAGAAAACAGCAGCATGCACAGTAATGTGGCATTCAGGTTTGCCCATATTACACCTCTGTTTCACGATCTGCACTGGGTTTCAGTTTCTTTCCAGGTGAATTCAATGTGCTGGTCATTACGTTTGAAGTCCTGTATGGCACAGGATCAGGCTACCTATAGGACCACCTTTCCCTAAGAACATCTACCTGTCATACCAAGTCAGACAGGATGGGCATGCTCCTGATTCTCTCCCTAAGATATTTAATGAATTATCATCTGATAATTCATTAAACGTAATAATAATTATTGTAGACAAATTAAACAGTGCTAATAAACAGAGTTAATGGATGGATGTTAGAGTATGATAAACTATCATATAAGTTTAGTAAAGTATGCCATCTACAGGTCTTCTGAATTTTAAAAATAGTATTTCATTCTGACAAAAATATCTGAACTCTGTGTGCATATGCATGTAAGAAAAAATATTCAGTTCTTAATCTGAGAAAGCTGCTTCAAGTTGAACTGTTGCTTTTTATCTTACAATTTAATCTTCAGATTAAGTCATGGCTTTCAGTTTCTCCTTGCCTAATCTTTTTGGCACAACACATAAGGAGACACTTCAGACATAAAATATAATCCATTTTTCAGATAACATTCTAAGAGTAAAATAAAGGATTCTAAAGTCATAAGTAAACATTTTTATGTGAACCAAGAAACTAAATTTGACCAAAGAGTTCAGAATGATACCCAATGCTCTTGTATTCATTAGAGAGAGAGAAAACAAAATATTCCAATAAAGAGAGGAAAGAGACATAAATAATATAATTAGATATTCTGTAATTCTGCTTTTGAATAAAGTCAGTTTTGAGAAACTTAAAATAACACGATGGCTTTGGGTTCCCCAAGGGCTTCACTTTCACTATACTTATAATTTAGGTCTACAGCTCCCATTATGATTAATCACTGCTATGTTGGTTGGGGCTAAAAAAGTTTAGAATTCACAGATTTCTCAGATGTGTTCTATTTTTAAAAAAGTTTACTCAATTTTGAAAACACAAAAATAGAGTAAATCTCTATTCTGGACATTCAGAATTGGCAACATTATATGGTTTTAGCAAGATAAATGTTTGTGTCCTGCCCCCCCCTCACATCCTTTGATGAACACTTTGATTACTCACATCCTTTGATGAACACAGTAGCAGGATTCTCATTACGTACTAAAAGTATCTTCATTGAATGATCCCACTTGGATAGACTAATATATTCTTTATAGGTATAATTGAAGTCTATTCAGAAGCTAAATTAATACACAGTGCAGCTGAATGTGTACCAGAGAAGGCAACCATTTTCAGCCATGTGAATGTTGGCTACCAGTGGTTTTCTAGGTACAATTTAAAGTTTTACTAATAATATTTACCATTATAAATCAATATTCCTTAACCTTAGCAACATTAAGGAGTGTAGACCTACTAGTTAGGATATTCTGGAAGTTGAAATCCATATTTCTTAAAGTTGCTGATGTTAAGAAACATTGTTATAAATGTCTGTGCTTCTTGATATTCACACTTTTTAAAGATAGTGCAAAAACAGATTGGTGGCCTTGAAATATAATGCTTATTCTTGTTTAATTGTTATGCTGAATTTGTATTGTGGTTTTATAATTGCATGCTTTTATCACAGTAAACCTTGTGGAATTTGGTAAAGAATAAAATAAAGAAACTAACAAAGGAACTTGCAAAGACATGATTATCAACTTCCCATTTGCTTCCATTATTACAAGGTAGAATAAACTTGGTAACAATTGTCACAAAAGTTTATTTTGGAGTAATTTGCAGCTAATAAATAATAGATTATCTTTACAGTACCCCAAAACAAACCTATATCCCCAGAGATTATTAGGGCCTTTCTTACTACAGAGATACAACAAAAAATTACATCAGCATGAAGTTTCTTGTGTACCATCCCTGTACTACCACTGTTATCTGTACTCCAGGTCATTGCTAGTTACTTGAATTTACTTCATCTTAAAGTGTGACATAGAAACATGGCATTTTAGCTATACTTGGAAGGTGTTGAAATAAAGATAAATTACTAATTTAACATCTGTACAGCCAAAGATGACTTAAGTCTTTTTCATGGAATTGAATAAATTAAACATGATCATGTGAAAAAGAATTTTGCCAATGTATACCTGTGCCATGGTTATCTTCAACAGGAGATGTTATGTTAATGAATTCATTCTTTAGCATGTCTTTAACAGTGACAATAGCTAGTGTTGTGCAGTAGTGTTACAAGAATGTTGTATATGTTATATTAGTATAATATGCATTAATAAAGAACTGTAGAACTATTCTGTCAGAAACTCACAAAACTGTCTATCTTGTTCCTTCTTGCAGGCAAGATATTCTGTATTATTAACACTGAATAATTCAGGACTTTATTTTGTGAATTTAAAAAGTCTTTCCACTGCACACCATTTTTTTTAAAAAAGCAGATATAGCACAGCTTCACGATTTTGTATTTCATCATTTTGTAAATAATCTCTAATGGAAAAAAAGAAAAAAGTTTCCTGCAAAGGCCAAGGAAAATGTTTATCTTTATTCAAGGAAAATGTTTATCTTTATTGTATTCCCAGATTGCTGCAAGTTCTACACCTTAAAACTTCTACAGAAGGGAGGGAATAAGAACTGATACAAGTTTGACCACCTCAAAAATTAAAAAAAATATAAAAATCTTCTTTAAATAGGTCTTTCCCATTTCTATGTAAATCTTTTATTAGTTTTATTTAGCTTTTTAAAATTGCCTTTGTTACAACTAAAATATATAGTTGTATAAACACACATGAACTCCCGTTTAAGTGCAACTGATCTGCCAATAATATGATCTAGATGTCACTGCTAATAATAGGATATTGATACCAAGAGAGTGAAGTAAAATATTAATGCTGAAAAAAAAAAAGATTAATGCCAAGAATGTGAGATGAGTTCATGGATGACCATGAATTTATAACTATAATTTTTGATTTCAGTTACATAAACTAGACTGTGAGATAACATGGTGGAAACGTTTAAAGTACAGATATCATAAAAGATCATCTGTAACAGATTTGCATTATTCACAAATGTCATGCTATTTGTTTCTGGTAATTGTTGCTGAACTAAAATTCCCAACAGCTTTACCCAAAATGGCTAATGAAGATGCCCATAATCCCTAAGGGCAATAAATATTTCCCACTTCACTTCTGCTTCATTAGAAGACTTTTATTGCTTACAGACCTGAGTAGCTTCACACATTCCAATCCAGATTCTGATCTAATAAAGTCCTAGAACTTTAAAATATTAACTGATTCTCCAGTCTATAAGTATATAGATCATCTAGCAATTCTAAAATAAATGTGGAAAATATATAGGTAACATATAAAACTCAAATCTCTTTATAAAGTGACAAAATGCCAGTTCAACATCTAGTTAATTAGAGCTAATGATAGCTAATTAATCTATTAATTGAATAATGCACCAACAGTTGATTTTTGGAAATTCAGTATATATGTTGTTTCTCATGGTTGGATTAGCTTGTATTTAATTTTAATTGTTATGTTGTCAAACTAACTATTGTAGAATCTAGAAATGGATAAAACAAAATTGAAGAAAGGATCATGTAAACCTGTCAATGAAGATTCTCAGTCATCCAGGGAAAATTGTCTGGAGGTTGAATCAAGGTTCCTGGACTTCTTTTCTTTTTGGCTAGAAACATTTCACTGCTTATCCAAACAGCTTCTTCAGTCTGAAAAAAATTTGTTAGGTGACCTCATAGATGTCTTTCAGCTGCATTCCTCACTTAACATGATTAGGCTAGTTAGATGGACAATAGGAGATGTGCATAGATAGAATCATTGGGATGTGTCTGACTTTAAATCCCTTACTCATCCCCAAGTAGTTGTGAAGTGTGATCTTCCTGGTGAACCTGTGAGGTAGTCTTAATCTTCCTGGGGATTAATGAAAGAGAAGCATGAAAAATGGGGTTGTGTCTGGGGTCTCCAGCTCTATTAAGGAAAGGATTTTCCATTTTGGCATAAATGGATTCCTTCCCTCCTCTCTCAAACTATCATCTCTGTCCAAAATGTGAATACAATGGTGCTTCACAAGACGAGATTAATCCGTTCCAGAAGAACGCTCTTAGCGCAAAATGCTCGTAAAGAGAAACACAGTTTCCCATAGGAAACAATGGAAAGTCAGATAGTCTGTTCCACGCCCCCAAAAATATTCACCAAAAAATCATTTTCAATGGAATTTGATGTAGAAATTATTGTCCCAAACATCTGAAATAAGTAACCATGATTAACACACAACATAAAGCAGAAATAGAGCAAACTAACCAACACTTATGGATCTGCTTCAAGGCAGCTTCTGGCCTCTGCTGCTGCTTGCTGGCTCAGAGGATCGGCTGCCATCACTTTAAAAGGGCCTTTTTTCTCTCAGCTTTTCCAGGCATCATGGGCGGTTTGAAAGTGCTTCTGGCCTCCGTACTATGAGGGGAGAAGTGACGAGGGGGGATTTCTGCTTTATTTGGGACAAGGACAATTTCTGCTTTATTTTGTGTGTGCACATGTGCTTTGAGAATATCCCGGCTACCCAGCGCGAGGGAGAGGAGCGGGAGGGGGCTACCTGGAGATTGAATCTGGAGTCTGAAGTCTCGGGAGTTCCATCTCTTGAATGACTTTCACTTAATTTACGCTGCTTACACAACGAGAGAGGGGGGCTCATTGTGATCAGGATTCTGGCAAGTCACATGCACACGCGGCAGCAGCAGAATGCACTCATGCGCTTGCCACATCGGCAGAACTCTCACGCGAGGTTGCTGTCTGTGCAACAACGGAGTAAAGCACATAGTAGAGTGGCAGAACGTGCGTTCTCGCTTGCCGCATCGGCAGAACTCTCGCGTGGGGTTGCTGCCTGAAGAGAAATACAGAGCGCGCTGACTGATGACACAGAAATTATCGCACGAAGTTTGGTTGTCGGTGAGTCGCGGCTCATCTAGATAACTTTTATTAAATTTTTTTGCTGTCCTGCGAGTTTCATGTCTTGTGAGTTACTCGTCTTGTGAGGTACCACTGTCGTGTTAACCTGCATGTCAGTTTACAGGTGGTTCTTGTTATTTGCATGGGATCTATTTCATCCAACCATCCTCAGAAAATTGCAGATTATGAAGTTTTTACAAAATGGATTTTAACATGTAAAAATCAGTAGGTCATTTTATGGAAACCTTCACCATGGGAGACAAAGACTGAACTCTATATGGAAACTGTGGATACCTAAAGCTCTGGGAAAAGGAACCACAGCTAATGAAGTTGTCCCGTATTCTTTTACATAATGCTGTGCATGCTAATTCTGCTGTGTGTTAGCTCTTCAGGAGCCATCTTTTTGAAACAAATTGTGTTTGTGTTTTTTTAAACAAAATTAAAAATCCTCTTTAAAACTTGTTTTTCACTTTAGAAATAGAAAACTTTATTTACTATATACATTATATCTTGCTGTACATATAAAGTTGCATACAAGAATATAGGTACCCCTTATTAAGGGATGTCTAATGGATCTCTAAGTGAACAGAAGCTGATACTATTAAATGTGACGTCTTTCTGCAAATTTGAATGCATATTTCTATGTGTTTATAAATTCAAAAGAAGAAGATTGAATATGGCACGTACAAATGACTGGATGCCCTTTCAGTTACTACTTTGTAACACCTTATTTGGCAGAAATAACTCTTTCCTGAAGCCAGATAAGATTTGTTTTTGGAAAGTTTTCCTACAATTCCTTGTAGAATTCTTCTAGCTCAAAAAGTGGTATTAGATCTCCTTGCATGCACGGCTTGTTTGAGATTACTCACAGATTTTCCAAAAGACTTCTATTCAAGTTTGAGGACTGTGAAGGCAATTTCAGAAGCTCACTCTTCCTTCCTTCCCTCCCTCCCTCCTTGTATTTTTATGGTTCATTTGGAACTTCATTTTAGATAATTATCTTCCTGAAATACCCAATCCCTTTTCAGATTCTCATGTCTCCAACATGCAGCAGCTGGGTGTTCCTGAGGGGAAAAAAGCAGCTTTAAGGAGTTCAAAATAAGTGCATTTTTCATTGTAACAGATCTAGCCAATGTCAGCTGCTACAGCCTTTATCTCCAGAGCACTGAGATTTTTGGTTAATGAGTTTGCAACTGTATTCTGTTCATTAAGAAGTTCTTCACTGTATTTTATTTTTCTTATTTAGAATAATTTTCTGCTGTGTCGGAGTCAAATTCTTTTCATGGCTTGGCCAATCATGCTTGGTCAATAAATTATCTGAATCTGTTACTACTTTTGCATACATAGCATGTGTACATTTCTTGATGTGCCAGTTATTTCATCTGGGAAGATGCTTTCTTCTATTGATAGACAAACACATACAATGGAACCATAACCTGCATGATAATTCATTTGTACATAAAGGCTTGGTATAATAGTTGTCACTGAGAGATTATTTGCATGCTTCTCGGTTTCTTATAGCTGTATCAAAAAGTTCCCTGCAATGTGTACTTTGCAGTGTGGTCAGTTCCTTGGTCAAAGCAGCATAGCCTGTTGATGAAAAGCTTTTTCCCACTGCAGAATTCAAGTTCTGTCAACCCATTCTTGAATCAGCAAAAATTATATAGATAGTCCTCATGTAATGATGTAATTCCCCCCAGTGAGGCACCACCTTGCTGTGGCTGGGGGGGCTTGTGTGCTCTGAAGAAGATGAGAGCTCTGCCAGAGGTTCAACCATACTGGACAGGTCTCATCAGAGG
>JANHZU010003475.1:6798-33397 GCA_032468055.1 Acrochordus granulatus
ATTACACTGGATTTACAAATGATAAATGAATAACAAAGTAGAAGAGTGACTTGGATAACTTTCTTATTTTGGATTTACAAAAGAGATGTGTTAAAGTTTTGAAGGCACTTATAAGAAGAGACAAAGAGAAAATTAAAAGAAATCAAGTTCTGGGATATTATTTAAAAGGATTAAAGATCAAGATCATTAAAAGCAAAGGGAAGGAATATAAATTGGTTTGCTTGATCAAGCTTAAACATATATGTTATTATTTCTGATAACTTAATGGACTTTTACTGAACAGGACTGAGTGATAAAACTTTAAAGATTTGTTTATCGATAAAAGATTGGAAGAAGAGATCCTTTGGGGTAGTATCAGAAAAAATAAATTAATAAATAAGTTATTGATACCATGGTGACTGGGGAATTCTGAGAGTTGATGTCCACACATCTTTAAATTGCCAAGGCTGAAAACACTGGTTTTCAGTAAAATAAATTTAAGCTCTCTTCAAGAATTCTGTTAACACCAAATCTGGAAACACTTCTGTAAATCATTTTAAGCAAGCTTGGTGCCCAATCTTTGTATAGTAGAGTGTGGAGGCTCCAAAGTGCAATTTCTTTCTTCCCCTTCTTTGCAAATACAATCAATAAACCTCTTATAATGAGTAAGAAAGAACAGCTTTACCATTTGGTATTGGAAAAATGACTATATAAATAAATGGTTGATGAAGACACAAGTAGAATTTTGAAAAACAATAAGCTGTTGGACTCAGGAGTTCCACAGAGAAGTTTGCTAAGAACCTAAAATTCTTTCCTTACTCACAATCCCCTTAAAGCTGCAGTAATTTTCACATCTTTGGTCCATATATAAACAAAGCAATTCTGTGCCTGTCCTCCAAAGTGTCCAAGGTGATAACTGAGTGGTTGGCAGTTTTCTCACTCTGTTCTTAACTACTTGATCCCTCCTTTTAGATTGGACTTCTTCCCTGCTGCTTCATCTGATTTAGTCTGCTGCTTCTCTTGGTTTTTCAAGCCTTGGCCCTTTCGCCTATTGGAGTCAATAGGTAATTCTTTCCATGGTGAAAACCTGCCATCAACCCTCAAACATATACTTTTTCGATTGGCTGAATGTTGCCAACCAATATTCCTAATTCCTTCACACCACCAGTTTCTCCTCTTTCCTGTGTAGGGTCATGTGTAGAGTTAAGACCTGTATATTGCCACTTTGAGAAATATGAGTGTGGAATTTATATAATATAAATGTTAATCATTATCTGATGAAATAGTAAGCAAAATAATTACTTTTATAAAATATAACTCATAGCATAACTAACTTTAGAAAATTAGGTGGCTTGCTTGTTAGAGATGTGTGGTTAGGACACCCAAGAAAAAGGGAATGATTGGTATGAGATAAAAGAGGAACGTTTCAGAAGACCTTGCAAGTTGTCTTAACCTAGAGACTTATGACATTTAGCAGACAGCTTTGAAAACTAAATTTTGGGGTATATAACACAGATAGCCAGTAATTGTTGTACATAATGCATATGTTATTGGAGGGGGACTGCAAATGTGGGTGGGTATTTTCTTTTAGTAAAATAATAATATCTTTATTGTCATTGTATCATGTACAACAAAATTAAAAAATGCCACCCTGTCAGTGTATCACTCATACAGTTTCACAGAAACTATGAGATGCATAACAAACAAAACTAAAAATGCAGACATCATAAAAACAACCACAACCACACACTCTTCATGTCCATTATACAGTCCCCACCACACATCGGACATGAAAATATGACATCGCACATCAAACAATGTTATACAATAAATCTGAATATTGCACACTTATACTGAATTTAGTGTGATTATTGCTTTTGGGTAAAAACTGTTTTTAAATCTATTTGTCCTTGTTTTTATTGTTCTGTACCATTTGCCTGACGGCAACAGTTCAAACAGTGAATGTCCAGGATGAGAAGTGTCCTTTATAATGTTCAGAGATTTTTCGAGACAGCGGGAACCGTGCAGTTCTTCCAATGTGGGGAGAGGGCATCCTACGATCTTCTGGACCAAATTAATGATCCTTTGGAGAGATTTCCTCTGAGCCACTGTGCAGCTGGTGTACCACACACACATGCAGTTTGTTAACATGTGCTGTATAGCCTCTGAGGGATGTTGTTCTCCTGAGCACCCTCAGAAAGTACAGTCCCTGCCGGGCCTTTTTCAGCAGCTCAGAGGTGTGCACACTCCGGGTTAGGTCTTCCTCAAAGTGGACCCCCAGGAATCGAAAGTCTGCCACCCTCTCCACACAGTCTCCGCTGATGATGAGTGGTGGAACGTTTGTTTTCTTCTTCCTGTAGTCTATCATCAGCTCCTTGGTCTCTGGTGTGTTGAGGAGCAGGTTGTTCTCTTTGCACCACACTGTCAGCCGTGCCACCTCGTCCCTGTAGGCAGACTCATCCGCCCTTGAGATGAGCCCCACTACTGTGGTGTCGTCTGCAAATAGCAACTTTAAACTGCTGTGCTGGCACAGGCAGGAAGACTTTGCTACAAAATCACTATCTTTTGTGACAAGGAAGTAGGCTCATCGGATTTGTATTTTAGACCAGTAACATCCAATTTTTTTTAATTTTAAGGAGTTGAAAATGGCTTGAAAGAGCCACAATGGTTCACTATATGCTTTTTTACTGCTTTTTCTCCCATAGATGATTCTGATCCAACACATTAGGTGCAGTTCAAAGTTCTTCAAATCTGCACGTAGTACCTATGTGCAGTTGCATAATAATATCAGGAAAAGATACAGCTGCTTTAAGGAATTGTAGAAAAGTGTAGAGAAATGTAGCTTTGGCCTTGCAAATAGGCTGAGAGAGGAAAAACGGGTACTTAGTCCTGAGAAAGTGAAAAACTTTTTTGGACAGGCATTCAAGGTTTTGTTAATATACCATGCAACAAAGTACCATTCTTGGACTCCCTTAGGATCGGTTTCTTAGCCTGGCCCATGTCTCAGGGCTATCAAAAAGTACTACATGTACACCCCATGTATATGAGGTATATGACCTACCCCATAAACACATACACATAGGCGCTATCTGCTGCAACATACAGGTGTGCTAGCATTACTTATTTGATTTATATTCCACTTTTTGTACAGAAACTCAAGGCGGTACACATATTTCTCCTTTTCCTATTTTTTCCCCATAACAACAATCCAGCAAGATAGGTTGGGCTGAGAAAGAGAATGACTGTCACAAGGTTACCCAGTGAGTAAGTGACCCATGGACTAAGGTGGACTAGAATGTGAAGCTCCCTGTCTTTATTCCAATACCTTAACAACTACATCACATTAGTTCTTCAAGAGTTGTTGGCACACAGTGGCACAAGCAGTTAAGATGCTGGGCTTGTTGGACAGAAGGTTGGTGGCTCGAGTTTGAGACCCAAGACCGCTGCGCTCCTGTTGTCTGTCTAGCTCCTGCCAACCTCACAGTTCAAAAGCATGTAAAAATGCAAGTAGATAAATAGGTACCGTCTTCAGTGGGAAGGCAGCAGGGTCCATGCTTTCCGGTGTATCGCCATGCCAGCTACATGACCATAGAAGTGTCTCCAGACAAACACTGGCTTTTTGGCTAGGAAATGGAGATGAGTCGGCCATGAATGACAAGGGAAACTTTTATCTTTATCTTTTTTTATTTGTTGGGGAACTACGTTTCTTTTACCACAGAAAATCTGTATATGACATAAGGATGACTCACAAAAATAGTTTTACCATTTACATATTTGGCCTACTTATTGAACAAGAATTTTTCAAGACTGAGGGAGAGGCATTATAGTTCATAATCTTCCGAAAGAGGGCCTAAAGGCATCAATATACTGAATGAGAGCAAAAAACTTGAGATGTCAACCAGAGAAGACAGAATTCTCCTAGGCAGGAAAAAGATGAACTCAGAATTATGATTTCAGCTTGTTTGGGACAATTAGGTTGAAAAATGGAAAAGACTCTACCAAAATTGTGCAATTTCTTGCTTGTCGATGGTATTCCGCAAATATCTTGATAGCTTTATAAAAGTATTCATCCACAGGCAAGGTACTGTGTCTTTTCTAACAATCAAACAAAATATACTTGAGTCAGGAGAAGCTTCCTGCTTTAATGTAGCTTACAGAATAAAAAACCCAGTGCATCTGCAAGAATTATAACATACGGACAATCTAAGGTAACTGTACAGCAGTATTGGATCACAGGTATGCTGATTCAATCAATAATAATATACTACTAAAATTCTTGCAGGTAATTGTTTTTAAACTTCAATTGCATGAAACGGTGCATTATAGGGCAGCAATTTTTTAATCAATAGACCTCAAATGGGCTAACTTACAGAATGCATCCAAAATCCTGAACCGATTATTCCTGTGAGAATGAAATTTGGCAAAGTTGTGGCTGCTTCAGCGGTCAGCCATGGCCACATGATCATCATTTCTACCAGTCCCTGCCAGCTTACTACAAGGAAAGTCAATAGGGAAGACAGCAGGAAGTTGGAAATTACTTCTTCTCCCATTATTTTTTTGCTCACCTGTGGTGATTCTGTTTTTCTGTTTTGGTAAGAAAATGAGTCATGGGTTGTTTAGTGAATAATAACCATAATTCAATATGCTATACCACTCCTTGCTACTATGCAGACCAAATTATATTTATAAACTAAATGTCCTAGCTTTTGTATATAATGAACATCTATCACAACAGTAAGGAACATTTGGAGTTACTGGCAATTATGGAGCAATCACCAGTCTACTTCAGGGATAAGGCTGCCAACTGCAAATAAAGAATTGCAGTTGAGTCTCCAATTACAGCAAATACATTTATTATTCTCTTCCAATGTCCATTTTTAGCTGTTCGATGTATTGTGTTTCAGCATGAGAAGATTGCTCAACTTGCTTCAGTTGCTTGTCCTGAACACTTCTTCTACTTTTGAGGAGATCGTACTTTGAATGTAACATTTAATCTAAGAACAACATGGCGAATGTTTGATTTTTTTTTTGTTGTGTACTTTGTGTTGCAACACGCAGACTAAATGCTCTGCAAGCTTTTGATTCAATACAATGTTTTTCCAGATGTTGCTCACAAAGCATACTTGAAACTTTGATGAGCTTTTTAGTTCATCTGTTTATATCTGGCTGATATGTTGCTAATTTATATGTCTGGTTCTATTTTTTTTAAAAAATGTCTGTTATTCTTCAGCTACATATTGTGCTCCATTGTCACTGACTAATTATTCTGGAACATCTGCTCTCACAAAAAGTTACCTCAGTACATCTGTGGTGTGCCTAGCTATTGTTGAAATGTTTGGAAACATATCTGGATACTTTAAAAATCTAATCACCACAACTAAAAAGTTGGATCCATAAATGCTCCTGCAAACCTGATATGAATTATTTGCAATAGCAAAATAGGCTATTCTCATTTTGTGAGAGGTGAGGCTCTTTAGGGCATGTTTTGGGCATGGTGACAATCTCAGTAATTTATTGCAGATTTATTGATCTATTTATAGCTAATTTTGCATTTTTATTATTCCAAGATATATAACACATAGCTCCTTTAATGCTCAGTTTGGATGGCACATTAACTCAGTCCCCATATAATGCAACTATAAATGTGATTACTAAATTTAATTAATAAACAAATAACACTATTGTGCATAAGTTCATCAAAGTGCTGATGAAACATCATAAGCAGAATTTTTTGCTGTATATTCCAGCTGTTCTAGATTGCTGATAGACTTGATAGTGTTGGGTTTGCCTAATTCCTATCTGAACCATCTCACCTGTTATGAAAAGACTCTCAGTCTCTAGAAGAGAAAACATGTCAAAGAATAGCGTACCTTAAGGGATTTCATTCAGGTTAACTTTAGCAGTAAATGAGATTATCCATCCATATTTGCAATACTGTATGTCTTTAAATTCTGTTTTGATCTGTGTCCTACAAGGAACAGAGCCCAATACTGCATTTGAACAACTGCTATATTGAAGCTGATGTTAGGTGATGAAGATAAATTCTCTTCCATTTGAGTCCTGGTTGAAACATTTAACTTCCCAAACTGAAGTCAGAATTGTTCTGTCTACTTAATGCATAACTTTTCTCTGCAGCTGTGAGTATGCATTGTGGAGAAGCTATCAGATGTTCACTACCATCTTCCATGATGTATGACATAACCATGGCATAACCATTTTCATCACAAGCAATCCAGAAGTGATATTACACAAATACCTGGAGTTGGGCTGCTGTTGTAGCCCCACTTTCCACTGCATAATGCCATTCCTGACTAGGCTGCTTGACTTATCATGGCTTATATTTTTGTATGATTTCAACCTATCTTTGGACAGGAGTAAAGAAGTAGAGACCACTCAGGAATGCACGGTTAAGACAATCATCATCTGTTTGTCTCAGGTCATCTGGGATGTCACTCAGTAAATCTGGCGGGGGGAATTAACATGCAGATCATAATCTAATTGCTATGGTACTAATGATACTAGCAACCTCCACAAGAAAGAAGGACCTATTTAATGGCTTCTTTCCAGATGTCTAACATATCTTCTTTGTTTTCAGACAGCTCTTGGGGAATTACCTATTGCTGTGATATGCAGTTTAACCAAGGCCTTTGGCACACTCTGAAACATAGACACAATTGTGCCTTTGGATTATAACTCCTTTTTTCTTACTGATTCCAATCTGCACTTAACTGAAGACTTCTATAAAGATAAATGGGCAGAATAAATGCTAAAATGATCCTGATATCAGACTGGAGTAAGCCTGACTAAAAGCTGGTAAGTATTCAAGATAGAGGATACATCACACAAACAATCCTCAATTTACAACCACAACTGGAACCAGAATTTCCATGGTAAATCATTGTGGTCATAGGTCAAGTCAGATCCAATTTTATAACAAATTTTATGGAAATTGTTAAGCATATCATTGTGGTTGTTAAGTGAATCCAGCTTCCCTAATGAGTGTTTTTTACCAGAAATTAGAAAAAAGGTTTCAAACTGTGATTGTAACCAGAGGATACTACATCCAGTCATAAATGCAAGCTGATTACCAAGAGTCTGAATTGCAATTACATGACTGCGTGAATGGTCATAGGTATGGGAATGGTCATAAGTTAACTACCATTAATGGTAAGATCAGCAAAACTGCAATTTCTCCACTCATATTGTAACTACAAATACTGACTCCAAAAAAAAGTCTTCTACAATGATCTAATACTTTGTGTGCATTGATAGTTATAATTATAATAATCATGAGAGTTCCATTCTTCTTCACCATTGGAAGTGCAAGTGTAGCGTGGGTTCCCACCAACTTTTGAAAAACTCCTCCAGCTTTCATCTAACCCAGTTTAGTTTCTACTTGTTTTGCATAAGAGATATAGAAGTGGATTGTGAAACTTGGATGTGATGCTTTCTTGTAATGTTGTTTTACATCATCTATTCCTCTTTTCAGCTCACTCTTGATGGTCTCTGTAATAGCGTTGCAACTATAGCATCTGCAGCAGCAGTTCCCAGAGACGGAATAATTTCAAATGCTCTCTCGAATGTTAAATCTGCTTCTGTGCAGAGTCTTTTTTTTAATGTTTTATTTCAGAATTCTACACGCTGGCCAATCTCTCAATGCATCATTTAGCCCTTCATCAAATTTGCAAGTTTCAGACAGCTTTTTAAGTTCAGCTGCATGCACTACAATGAACCCGCTTTCTTTCTCTTTGTACTTATAAAACTTTCCGCAATCAGAATTGATTTGGGCACCAAATGTTCCTGCATGATTTTTATCAGTTCTGTAAAGCTGAATTACAAGGGCTTTTGTGGAACAGGTTTAATAAACTGTGCGTTCTCTTCCACAACACTCAGTAAAACATACACCTTTTTTTCAAAAGTTATCTCATTTGCTTCAAGAAATTGTTCCTGTCTCTCTGAATATGTCTCTCTCTAGATATAATGTAGCACAATCAAACACATTCATTTTCCCAACAACTTAGCCATCTTGCTGATTTATTTTCATTTTTATTCACTGTAACTGTTCCAGCGTTATTCTTCCTTTGTTCATTTTTTTCCTGCTCTTTCACACACAAATCGGCACATACACAAATCCCTGCAAATAAGGGTTTTTTTCCCAGTCCCATTTCATCATTTCTGTTGCATCGTTTCTATTGATCAAACAAAATTATCTTAAATTAGCAGCAGATTTGCTGATTGTTTTACTAAAACATCTGGAAAAAATAAATCTTAAGAAGTTTGGAAACATTATATAATAAGCAGGCCAGGGTCATCAAGTAACAATATTAGATCAGAGATATGCTAATAAAATAAAAATAAACCATACACTATATACTGTAAATCTGGAAACTTATGTCCTGATTCTGCCGCCTATATATTTTTTAGCTTTGTCTCCTTAAAAAATTGGGATCTTGTAATTCTTTTGAGTCATGCATATGCATTGGAAGAGAAAAAGGTTTTATACAATAATAATAGTTCCCATTGTCAAGAAATATATTAATAGACGTAAGCATATTCCAAAGTCACTTATTTCTGTCCACATTTCTTTAATTCCTTGAATTTCTAAAAGATCAATGACTTGTCTTCAGCAGTGACCAGTGTGAGTGAGGGGAATATTGAAACAGGAAAGATAATAGAAACGGTGTTGTGATGCAAGTCCCATCCTTTTTGTATGTATGTTGATGTCACATGCACAAAAGGGGCCAGACATGTATCACAACCCTGTGTCCTCCATCTTGCCTGTTTTCAGTCAATAGACCCTTCAGCCTGCATTGCTGACAACTCTTCAAGCCATCCTTAACAGGATCCTAATCAATAGAGAAGATATGTAGGCAAAGCAGAATTATCAAGAACTTGGAAGAAGGAGCCCACTGCAATGCTGCAGACTTAAATCTCTAAGGGAAACTAAAACTGCAACAAATACATTGGAACCTGGGATTGTGAATATCGTGGTTAATGAGTGTTCTGCAAGACAAGCAAAAATGTTTAATAAAATTTAATTTGGTTAACGAGCAAAAGCTTGCAAGATAAGCTTTGCGCTATGAGCTCGCGTGGGAAATCGCATGGGAAAATGATTAGGGACAATAATTTCTACATAAAATATCTTCTCTCTTGCTGAGTAAAAGCGTAAATTAAATAAAAGTCATTCAAGAGAAAGAACTCCCAAGATTCAAATTCCAGATTCTCTTTCCAAATAATAACTCTCCCCCTCCTCTCCTCCCTCTCATCTCCCTTACGCCAGCCAGGACTCTTTTCAAAGTGTGGGAAGATTGACCCTCCATCTTCCCTGTCACTCACACACACAGAGAGAGAGAGACACACACAGACACACAGCCCTCCTTGCACCGCACCATCTGGCCCATCCCCCTCCTGCCCATCTCTTCTGCCCCTCTCACAGCACATAGGCAGGTTATAATAAGAAACATTTCCAAACCACCTGGGAAAGACTCCCGGAAAGACATTGCCAGGGGAAAAGGGAAAAGGCTGTTTTGCCCTCGAGTGGCAGCGGCAGATCCTCCTAATCCAGCAGGGGCTGCCCAAAAAGCAGACAGCTGAGCAGCAGCTGATGGTCAGAATCTGCCTCAGAGCAGATCCATAGTGATAAGATTAACACTCAAAGCAGCCACCCCTCCTGGGAAAGACCCAATGAACCTCTTAAGAAGTGTACAGAAACAAGAGAGGACTGAACTTCAAGGCTAGGTGGAAATCCTCTTACATAAACCAAGGGACTATCAAGAGCCATCACCCTAATTAAACCACAGTTGTTATTCTCTGCCTGACTTGGATCGGATGCTTGGGGACCCCTGCCTCAAAATCTTCCAGCAAAAGTTAAAGTGCTGGTTAATAGGTTTTATTTTTACTTTATATTGTGTATTAAACATTGTTACTTGTTTCAGATATTAGGGAAAATCATTTCTACATAAAATTACATTTTATATAATTTTAAATTTCCTTGCATAAGCAAGGAAGAGAAATATATTCCTTGCATAAATAAACACAGAGCAATACTAAACAGAATTCCATGTCAGGAGAAAGGTCATGCCAGAAGGAACCTAGATGAGTGTAAATTCCTTTCTCCCTTCTCCAGAAAGAGGTACTAAAAGCACAACTGAAGACAATTCCAGCGAGGAAATAAAGAGAGCAGATGTAGAAATCAGGCAAATCACGGGAATTTTTATCAGGAAAGAAATGACTTCAGGTTAGCAAAAGATGGTAAAGCAACAAAAAAGGGCTTTTACAACTATTCAAAATAAAATGTAGAGGAAAAAAATCATATATCAGCTGCTCAGTAAAGAGTAACAGAAAGCAAAGAAAAACAGATATTTTATGTTCTCTGAGAAGACAATCTGTATTTCACTGGTCAATTGTGAAGAAGCTTTAGCTTGATAGTTAGGGAACAGCAACTGACTCTGAATTAGTCATATCTGTAGGCCCAGGTGGATTCTATTTTAAGGCTCCGAAGGATCTTGCAGATTTTGTAACTAAACCACTCTCTATTATTTATGAAATCTATTTAGGTAATTTCCCTACCACCCCAGTCCTCATGGACTCTAGGCAGTTAACAAATCCTTGAAAATGGACAGCGTTTCAGATGAGTGAATGAAGGAAATGCCCTACCTTCAAAAAGGAGAAAAAGGAGCATCCAGGGAACAACAAATCAGGAAACTGACACTCATGAAAGCAGTCTAGAGGAGATCATAAATTGTAATTGCTCACAAAATAATTACAGTGAAATTAAAGAGGGAGAGCTCAGGAGGAGGTATTTTCATCATGACACCAATGTTGTCAAACAGCTGGAAGGGTAAATTTTGCCCAACTCTGTTGAGCTTCTGGAAGCCAATTAAAGCAGAATTCTTCCAAAGGGTTTTTTAAACTAGTTAGATAACACCACAGCTATGTTTAAAACTGCTTTGCTTTCTGTTTGTAAATAGTGGAGATGTTTTTTACAGCAGACTGTAGAAATACTGGTACAGCACACTAAAGGAGTAGCACCATTTCCTGGGCTTACATGGCCTTATGGAAAATATTCATCTGAGTTCAGGAGGCACTGCAGAAATGATGCCAGGATGCAAGCCATTTCACTGCCTTCTTAGCATCTTCTTTAGGTGAGGTAGAGGTTTCCTCTGTCTGTGAAACCACAAGTGTACTCTATCCAAGATTGTCCCTTGGTGAACTAAAATGAAAACTTTCTATTCTTACTTTAATTTAAACTACAAATACTGCATTTTGACCATAGATTACTACTAGAAAAATAAGAGTATGAGAACACACTTATTAGTTTCACTATTGAAACTTTTCTAGAAACATGGCACAGCATGAAATGGTAGAACTCATGTTCTCACATTGTTCTAGCATGCATGATTGATAGTAAGTTCACCCTTGCCCTAATCTATATATTTTTACTTGTAAAATACATGAAGAACATGCTAATTAGGTTATTCCTCTTAATGTAATATTTCATCTGTCCTTTTTTTGGACACATGAAAGGAATAGCAAAAAATAAGACAATCAGAAAATTATAAATCCAATTCGCTATGTCAGAGATGATGCAGCTAATTCTGTTTATCATTTAATTATACCTTTCTTATCCAGGACATTTAGGGAAAAATGTTTTTTTGCAATAAACAAATAATAAGAAAATGTGGCAGTGATGGTGAATTCATGAACATGCTGAATGATTTTAACTTATCATTTAGTATCCTACAACATTCTTGTAAAATTATGAGTCATATTTCAAAGAAAATAAAGTTAATGAAATATGAAGCCTTATTTAACCTTAAAAAATCATAAAATGAAATATGCTGTGCAATGCATTTAAGGGTGCTCAGAAGGATGTTCCAATGTGATTAAATCTTGGCATAAAAACGAATATTTCCAAGTAACTTTATTGCAGGTTACATCAACATCAAATAACAATCACTCAAACAAGCAAGCAGTAAAACTAGGAACAGTGGAAAAGTGTTGAGGAACACATCAGTGTTTTTTAATTGATTTACAGGAAAAGCCAAGGAATGAGAGTTAATAGATCTTTCTGTAGAAAAGGTCAGAGTGGATGCCCCTACAAAAATTAGCCTTGCTCTGAGCCCCAACAGGTCAAACAATAGAAAACACACACACATGCATACAAAAGAAAGGAAAGATGTTCAGACCTCAAGATATGTAACGGCCATGGAAGACAGGCTCAATGATTCATTGAAATGTATGTTAACTTTAGAAGAAGAAAACTTATTGATTGACCTATTTAACAGGAAAGGTGCACTGGTATCATTGTTTCACTCAGAAATAAGTGACTCTTGACATAGTCTTAAAAGAAACTCATCCAGAAATTTGGTGTAGCCAAAGCTTTTATCAGATGCTATTCTATGTATTCATTTATATGAACAAAAATCCCTTAAAATCTGAACACTTTTTTCTGAGCAAATATGGGTAGAGTTTGGTTACAGCAAGAATGGAAACAGGAAAAGTTCTGCTAAGACACTGTTTGTAGTCTCAGGCATGATTTGGGGTGCAAGTTCAGTAGTAAATATTATTGGAATAATCTCAAATGAGCAAGTTATCCAGTTTAACAATGTAGATAAAGAACTACCTTTTCTTCTGAGGGCTAATAAAAGAGGTTGATGAAGAAAAAGACATCTCAAAATTTTAAAACTGGGAATTCTCCCCTCCCAGGAAACATTTTAAAATAAGGGTGGTTGTATAAATATATTTCAAGAAAGTGGAAAATCTATCTTTTCTATTACTCTTTCCTCCTAAGAATAAGATATTAGTTAAGCATTCATTACCTTTTTTCTTTGATCTGTGGAGTTTTTCAGTGAAAGTATTTCTGGTAAGATTTTCAGAAGCCTTTACCATCAAAATTCCCACAGATCAAGCTGTTCTGGAAAATATTCATAGCTGACTAGATACTTAAGATTTCTCCATGGAACCTCAAATATCCTTTGAAATATTGAAATTGAATTTTCTGAGCTGATGGCAGCTCCAGAAACTGCTGTGATAGAATTATATAAGAATGTTATTTGAATAGTTAGAGACTCCCAAACAGGTATTATTCTATTCATCCTCAGCGTTCCTTATTTATTCATTTATGTATTTACTTAGTTATTACAATCTCTCCTAATGTTATATCTAATACCAAGATAATTTTACAGAAAAGATTGTGTGCGTTATCCTACAGAAGCTCAGGAGTTCTAAAATAACATGGAATGTGTCAAAGCTGGAAAGGTAGGATAATGTGTAACTTTCAGATAAAGCAGCTTATGGACACTAATATGCATCTGACTTTCTTTTAGGCTATGTGTTGTAACTATTGTATAATAATTAATTAACTATTAATTATAATACAATAGTTACAACACATAACTATTGTATTATAATTAATTATACAGTAACTATTGTATAATTATTATTTATATTTACTATTAATTATACAGTAACTATTTATTATAATTAATAATTAATTAATTCTACGATGCTAACACAAGGAATGTTAAGATGGATCATCTTAACGTTTTGTTTTGTTTTGTTTTGTTTTTGAAACTATGATGCTGCAGATGTCAGCTCATGAGAAATTTTCCAGGTCTTGGTGGTGAGAGGTTGCAGGAAGGGGTATGTTGAAATTCTCAGAAGCACGCATAAAGTCCACCTTTCCTTATCTGAGCAGATAAACAAGTAGAAGTTCCATGGCTTCTATCCCCATTCTTGGAATGTAAGGATGGAGATTAGCTCATAAAGCTATTGCACTCTTTAGAGTCCTCTAAAGTACAAAATCCTTGAGTTCAGTTCCTGGTACAGAGCTTGAATCCCCTCTACCCACATCGAAACTGTCACAATAGAACAAAACTGATCACATGGTGCCTCCTGGTGGTCAGTGTAAGTGAAAATGCCATACAAATATGCACTGTGTTAAATACAAACATTCCCCTCCTTCCAATAGCCCATATACGTTAGAGAATTAAATTGCTAATTGTGAACATATATTTATGGTCGTAATTCAACATTGGCTTCAGTTGAATTGTGCTAAGCTGGAAGTCAATGCGGATTTTCATACCAGCAAAGTATAATTCAGGAGTGAGTAGCAATAATTTAGTTGTTACGTTCTGAGTGTTTTGAGTTCTCACTAAGTAGTTCAGACTCCGTATATTATACATATATAACCCAGAGCTACATATATTCACTGTTTGCAAAAAATATGTTGGAGATTTGTGCTGCTGGTGGAGTGGTAAGTGAGCAGAACTGAAGGACCAAATCTCCTTTGTGGTGCTGGTGTATATATACTATCTCTTATGTAATTGGGAAATGGGATGTGTTGTTCTGATTTTCTTCTACAGGTAGGCGGCAGCTAAATATATATTGTGCATCATTAATATACTAAATGAGAAGAAAACAGCTTCTGTAACTCAGATATTCTTGGTGTGGACATGAGTTGCATACCACCAATTTTTGATGGTGCTGAATATCCAATAAGGGGTGTTTGTGTGTATGTGTGTGTGTGAGAGAGAGAGAGAGAGAGAGATCCTTAGTATGAATACTGAAAGGCCAGCATAGGTAACTGTCCCAATGGAAACATTCTTGCTTTGATAACCCATTCTAGATTTTATTACTGTAATGAATTTCATGAGCAAAGGAATGAGGATACATTTGGGATCTCTTCTGAAATAGTCACAACTTATTAAATTATAAACTGATATTCACTCCATGGATTATACCTTGCTGGTATTAAAATCTAGATAGACTTCCAGTTTATTTGTTGTACAATTCAGTTGAGAGTCAGTGTTGAATGGAGACCAGGGATTTATAGACTTAAGTCCTCAGTTAACCATAGAAATTCACTGGGTGTATTTAGCTCCTCTTGATGAAGGGATAAAATAGGAGAAGGAAATTCTATCTGCAGCACCAACTTTTGAAGAGCTGGACACCACAACACAAGTTTCTAATTATGTGACAATGTTGCCCTTAATTTTTTGGCCCAGTTTGGCATTTTGGGGATTAAATTTAGGAATGGGAATGAAAGACATCTTTCACACACAATGCCCCAAAACTGTTCCAAGCCATACTATTAAAATTTATGGCAGTGTAATTTCAGGACAATGGAAGGTTGCATGCAGATTATATGTTGCCTTCTACTTCTTGGAGGAAAGGTAGTACTGTATATAAATCTAAATAAAATACATGTTTCAACATATGTTGTCTTTGAACAGCTGAAAAATCATTTATTTCAATCATTTAGGAACGGCCAGGGAGAGGACCTCAAGGGAAATAGGCAAGAACCATTATAGAAGCAAAGAACTAAAACATTCCCTAAGTCCTGGGAAAAAAGATAGTATACTCTTTTAGTAATCAATAATCCTCCCTGATTCACTGGAATATAAGAGGGAGGGGAGTAAAGTACAATCAGGCTTGCAAGATTGTTATTATAGCCAATCATTTTTACGAGTAATTTTTATCAAAAATACATTGTACAAAGATTGAAACAACTACAGAAACACAGAAGAAAAAGTTCATAATGGAAGCTTACATGGCTCCCATCCCCATTCTTGGAATGCAAGGATGGGGATTAGCTCATAACACTGATGCACTCTTTATAGTCCTCTAAAGTACAAGCCTTATTCCTTTCTGTATTTCATAGGGCTTGTTCAATTTCACATTCACAATTATTTGTGCCTTTTGTGAAGTATGTATTGATTTTACCCATGTAATATTCACAAAATCTGTATCTTCCACATTTTTAAACAAAAAAGTTGTTTAAATTGTCAAAAGCTTTCTGTCAAGAAATATTAAGAATCTTGTTTTTCACTACTGTCTCGTCTCTTAGGTAAACACACACACAGTCTTTATAAATAAAATTTTGTAAAACATCTTTCAGCCTTTCAATAATTTGAGTATCTTATAATCATTATTCAGTAATGACGTTGACCTATAATTTTTTCACAAAGTCCAATCCTGTCCCCCGTTAGGCATCACTGCTATACATGACCCTGTCCAGCCAACTGGCATCTTTATCTAAAATAAGGTTTTATCATTTTTTCTTTTACAAAAGCTCATCTTCAAAATATTTTTAAGAAGTCAACAGTTCATCTGGAACATTTATTAATCTTAGTTATAGCATCACAAATTTCTTTTATAATTACGGATCCATTTATCATCCACCTTTAGGTATGTTAACTTGGATAAAAGTCATTTTCTTCTCTCTTGTATAGCATTGCATAGTACTGATTGTTATTATACCAATGTAGTCCTGTGATGTCTGTTTCCTTATCTGATTTTCCTTGAAGGCTGAAAATTGTAGCACTAATATAACAATGTCCTGATAAGGAAGAGTTTTAGAGAAAGATCCAACAAACTCCATAAGGGAAGGAGAAAGCCTTCTCTGCCTACCTTAGCCAAAATGTCTTTTTCACGTGTCTTTGAATAGTTGAATCCAAAGAGAATTTAAAAGCTTTAGGTCAACCCTAGTTCTCTTAAAGTCTATAGACTTAAAATAGCACTAATTACTAAGTTCAATTACCTCCTATATTAATCTAGTTTATATCAGTCATCCAGAATTTTTAATCAAGAAATTAAAATACAAAACAATAAATGGTATTTTCATATGGATAAAAAATATTGCTGTATAACTATCAGTGATATGAAAAAGTTTAGGCAGAAAGTTGCTTTCAAGTAAGGGAACTTTTAATTATGATCTGACACTTTTTGAAATCTAAGTACAAACATTATGCAATTATCTTCAAACAATCTAGTTTCTGAGATTGGCTGGTTTATGCATTTCTGAAGAATGTAACTGAGTCCACAGGCAAATTTCAAGGGCTGCACAATTTACAGAATTATCTATGTACTCAGTAGAATAAACAGGAGTGCCATCTGTAATGTATCATTGCACTGAAATTTCATTGCATCACTCATTTTCCTGTATGCAGCTGTTCAAAAACATATATTCCATCTGTGAAGAACGAGAAGATACCGAACAATCATGAAACTAAATTCCAAAAATGTTTTCATATTTTAATGATAATTATGAGAGACCAAATACGTTTTTTAAAAGCTAGATGGAATATAAAGTACATTTTCCTTTGGGTTTTGTTCTTTCAGCATTAAAAATTGTTGTATTTACCTCCCATGTTTCTTCTCTGATGAAATTCAACTTTACATAAGACTCCCAAACAGTTTCCCACCCACCAGATCCAGACAACATTGTCCCTGCATTACAAGTATTGGATGTATTGCCTTCCACCATCCATTACCAAACCTCCCCTTTTTCTGACCACTGTTCCAATACTGAAAGTCCTCCATTAATACAAGCCTCCTTCTTAAACACCAATACATGATATATGACTGTTTTAGAAATATGAAACTGAAGTTATTTTCAAAGTGTACTTTATTTACATTTTTATCAAAAAACAGATACACAATTAGAGCTGTCACAATGTATTAATAATGGTTCGTTTACGAAGCTGCTCAACATACTCCTTAGCTTGATCAAATCCAGTTTTTGCTGGTACTGGAGGTGGAGGTGGTCCTTCAACTAATCTCACAAAGTAATGACATTTGACTTTGTCCATAATCCCAAAGCAACCTTTACCATGATAGCGGATTCTTTTTAGATAGTGTCCTTTTCCAGAAAAGGATTCAGCTAGAGAATATAAAAGGAAATTACTGGTTATAACAAGAAGCATTCAGTAGAATAGTAAATTCAACAATTCATTAACTTGTTAGTACATTTCAACAAAAATAGGAAATGGTTTGGCCTTCTAGGTAGATAATCAAACTACTATAAGAATAATAAGAATATATTAGAATAATAAGAATACTATAAGAATATAAGAATATTATAAGAATAATAAGAATGGATGAATATTCTCTGAAACACATTACAGCTGCTACCCTTCATCTTTTTCAAGATTCTTGTCTTTTGTCTTTATCGGGTACCTCTGCCCATTGCTGTTATTTCAAGTGTTGCTGCAACTGGAAACTTAGGAAACTTTCATCAGTGACATCACTGGCTCATCTTTTTGACAAAGCTCAAAATTCTACATACAACATTAAGCAAGGACACATAATAAAACTAAAATATTAAAAGTAAAGTATGTAGCTAAGCACATTCTAACGCAATAAACAATTTGTTTCTTAAACATTTTCTCTCAGGACCCCTTCCGTCTTTTAAAAATTATGGAGGACCCCAAAAGAGCTTTGTCTATATGGGTTATATCTGATATTTACCATAATAAAAATTAAACGTAACACATTTGCTGCCAATACCCCTTCTCACAATTGTTTAATAGGATTTTAACATTTTATTATTTTTTTTCAGTACAAGATGGCAAATACTTTTGATTTTGCAGATTCCTGAGAGGATCTTTGGGGACTGCTCCCCTTGTGTCCTAGGACCACCGTTTGAGAAACGCTGCCCTATGTTTCCTTCCAATCATGACAGAATTCTTTCATCCATAGTTGGCAACTAGCATCAGAAGAGTGAAGACATGTGAAGGAATTTGGTTTTGGGCACTTTACGATGGGTGGAAATTTACAATCACCATAATGTCCCACATTATGAACATTTCCACACTTCACAGCTAGTTTCCAACAAGGTGAAGCAATGGAGAAGCCAGCAGTAAAATCACAAGCTGTGGTCATATAATGTCTCACTTAATTACTGTGGTAATTCACTTAATGATCATGGTGGAGATGAGGTCATAAATCCATCACATGATATCTTGCTTAATGACTGCATCATTTAGTAACAGAGTTGCCAATCCCAATTATGGTCATTAAGCAAGGACTACCAATGTCTGTTTCTGTTATGGAAAAGCTGTTTAAAAAAGTATGTAACTATATTTATTTCTGAAGTAATTTGTTTCAAATCAGTTATACTGCCTCTGTTTCTTTGCAGTGGCCAGATGCTGGGCTTGTCAGCTGTAAGATCGGCAGCTCAAGTTCGAGAACCAAGCGCCACCACTTAACAGGGTGAGCTCCCGTTTGTCTGCCTAGCTCCTGCCAATCTAGCAGTTCAAAAGCATGTAAAAATGCAAGTAGATAAATAGGTACCACCTTCGGTGGAAAGGCAACAGTATCTGTGCACCTCGTCATATAGTCATGCTGGCCACATGACCATGGAAGCGTCTTCAGACAAACATCAGCTCCCTCGGCTATGAATCAGAGTGGAGCACCACCCCCTAAAGTCGGCCACAATTGGCAGGGGAAACCTTTACCATTTTTACCTTCTTTTTTCTTTGACCTTTGAGAAATGGATGCATATATCTGTGAGTATATCAGGAGTGTCCATTTACATGCACTTTAAATAATGTATTAAATAAGAACTCATTAAGTAAACATTTTTCCCTTTTGCTCTTTTATCTGCCCACCTGCATTTTTTAGTGCAGCCACTGGCATACCACCAGATTGAAATGCTTGGCCCAAAAATGGGTGCCCACACCCAATTTAGGATAACAGGACAATATGATGAGAGCAGTTGTGAAATTAAAATGCACATAACTAAACTTGCTTAGACTCCTATTATAAATTGCACAGCTTTTTTCAGCAAGTTTTAATTATAAAGTATTTACCAATGTATAAATTGGATTTAAATTCTACATTATATTTTGTCACTGCCAGTTCTTGGGCTTCCAGAAGAACCTATTATGAAAAAGGAAAAAATAGTAAAATCACAGAGATCATGAACATTTTTAATTTAAGAGCTTTAAAGCTCCACAAAGAGAAGCAAAGGAATATATTAATCTTAGCAAAATGGCTTATATATTGAAAATCCTATTTCCTCTTTACAGCAGAATCTCCTATATCCTAGTCAATGGGATGTTTACTCTGTGAGCCTTATTGCCAGATCACTGAGCAGAGCATTGCCATAGTTAATTTTTAAAAGTTCAAACAACTCCATGCCTCAGAGAAGCAGAACATGATTTTCTCCAACTTTGAGTATATGTAGGTATGTATGTTCAATTATAATTTCCATCATTCTCAAAACGGAGTGCTTTAATTCAATTCTATTCTGAACACCTAGAATTTCAAGATTATTCTGTTCATTCTACAACCTCTTGAAAAGATAAAAAATAACTAATTCTCAAAGAGCCTACACCAATAATCTGTTAGTTTAAATTTCACACCATCATACGTGCACAGCTACCATATAATTCATATAAAATTTCATAAATACTCCAAGATCCAAGCACCACATAACAAGATGAGTGCCGATTTTGCCCCAGCTCTTGCCAACCTAGCATTTCAAAAGCATGTAAAAATTCAAGTAGATACATAGGTACCACCTAAATTGGTGGGAAAGGTAAGAGCGTTCTGTGCATCTTGGCATATAGTCATGTTGACCACATGACCATGGAAGCATCTTCAGACAACACTGGCTCCCTTGGCTGTGAATCAGAGATGAGTAGCACCTCCTAGAGTGAACCCTGTCCTGCTTTCACCCATCCATACATAAAGTTTAACCACTGTTAAATGATCCAAGTTCCCAAAATACAAAATCTTGTTTGGAAATTAAAGATCTATGTAGTATACATATATGTCTACTTTATTCAGTCTTGCACACAATGGCTTCTGCATTTTTGAGGCCCTAGGGTGGCCTATGTTACACCATTATTATACGAGCTATGTGGTTGTCAGTCTGCTTCCAGGTGCAATTCAAGGTATTGGTTCTCACCTTTAAAGCCCTTCATGGCATGGTCCAGACTACCTACGGAACCGTTTCACCCCAATGGGAATGGCCCACCCCATCAGGGCTGGCAGAAGAGGTGTGCTACAAACCCTGTCACTCAAGGAGTTCTAGCTGGCAGAGTCCAAGAGAAGAGCCTTTTCAGCCATAGCTCCTGCCCTTTGGAACATCCTGCCATTTGAAGTGAGATCTGCCCCTACCCTCCTGGCATTTTGGAAGGCCTTGAAGACCTGGCTTTGCCAGTTGGCTTGGGGTCCTAAGGGAGAGATGTCATCATGGAGGTGGCTAATAAATTAACTTGCCTCACCTGTCACATGTGTGCGCGCCCCTCCTCCCTATTTATTTAAATTTTAAATTTATAGATCAATTTTAACTTTGTTATTAATATTGCTTTTATTGTTATTAATGTAAGCTGTCAAGAGTCACCTTTCTTGAGATTGGCAGCATAGAATTTTAATAACTAAATAAATACAGGTAAAAATTCTGCATATACTGAATAAAACATTTCGGAAAAGTTCTCAGATAAATAGGTTTAATTGAGATTGGAATGAAACACATTTTAAAGAAAACATACCTCTTTGATTATTTTTGCTCCCTTTTTATCACTGAATTCCATCTGAGCCAAAGCCTCATCAATTGTCATTCCCCGTATCTGAAATGGAAGAAAATATATTTTGTACAGAAAAATAAATCTCAAAATGATTTCAACTGCAAACATATTTTGGGGTAAAAGAACAATACAGATAGTCTACACTTATCAATTGCAAGTCGGACTGGCAACTCTGTCACCATGCAACTTGATCATGTAACTGTGCCCAACTTCAGTTTTGGCTGCAGTTGTTAAGTGAATCACCACAGTTTTAAGCATGACACTATGTGATGATAACCTGCAACTTCCTGCCAGCTTTCCCACTAATTTTGCTTGTCGGAAGCTGGCTGTGAAGTTTGCAAATGGCAATCACATGACCATGAGAAACTGCAACCAACATAAATGTGCACCAGTGCCAAGCATCTGAATCATGATCACATGCCTATGGGAAAACTGTGACCACTGTAAGCTCGAGAAGTGGTTGCAAGGTTCCTTTTTCAGTGGCTATAACTTTAAACAGTCACTGAATGAGCGATCAGTATGCAAGTACTACCTGTATCACATTAGTTCTTAGTTATTGCTTGAGTAAAATAATAAAGTAGCATGATAACTATAAACTGATGACACAGGAAAAGCTATCAGGATCATATAAACATTCACCTAAGAAATCTACCAAAAATACTCTTACCAATTTGGCCAGGTACCACATCTTATCCTTGTTATATTTGATATCTCTTCGACTGTGGTATACTTCCTTTAAAAAAGAAATGTTTATTATGTAAAAATAGCTGATGTAAAACAATTATAGTAATTTGGGGAAAAATACAGCAATTTATCCCAAAAGGAATGCATTTATATTTGAGCACAGAACAGAGGCAAGATCATGCAAGACTGGAACCCCAATGTAACTTTTCAAGTAAAAATTTTTATCGGCAACAAACCACAGAGCATCCTCTAGCATCTCAGATAATACATATAGCAGTGTTTATATAAGCTTAGTTAAAATATAAATAAATTTAATATAAGCTTACAGTTTAAAAATAAAACTCAGCTGAATCTCATGGGATTTCTAGGCAAGAATGCTGAAATGACAAGTGTCTAGGCAATCATCTGAGATCACAAGCAGATCAGTTTTATACTACTGGTCCATCTAACTGATTAGTATCTAGCTAGAAAAAGCTATTGGTTATCTTAAGAAAATCCTGACTTTGTGAATGAAATTATTTTAACTGAAGATATTACTGCATGTAAAATGTCTACAATTGAACAACAATCTCTCAAATAAATATAAATCATTAGCATGGTATTCTGAAGCAGTTAAAATTGTAGCACAATTTTATAGGCGATATGAGAATTAACTGCCATAACCAGAGTTCACTCAAGTATGCTATTGACATTCTTCTCTATAACCATTATGTCTTCCATCTGACCTTACTTTTCCCTTCCAGATATTTTTAGTTGATCATTGGAAGAAAAAATTTCAGTTGCTAATGAAATGAAATTCATTACTTCAAAGTTTGCATCTTCCCCAAAACTGAGTGCTATTGGCCTGTTGCAGTGATGAGTATTAGAATTATTTTGAAAGAAGATATGGTTGACTTCTATGTTTTTTCACATCCTACCCTACCCCAAAGATGCTGAAGAGCTGCAAGGAGTGAATATATTTTGGGTTTAATCCAAATGAGATGCTATAAAATGCTCAACACGCATTTCATTAAATTTATTGTAACTGCCAACTCCAACACAGATCTTAGAAATTACTCATAAAATTATGTCTTACTGCTGGCCTTCGAGGCTCATCTGGTCCTTGTGGAGGATATGTAATGTTGTTCTTCTTTTCCCATTTTGTACTGTACCCAAAAGATATGCATGTATTTGATAGAAGAGGAATATTGGAAGATGCCAGTACCCTACAAAACAAGGTTTTGTCATTTTACAAAAGCTAAATCCTATCACTGACTGCAACAATTACAAATATATTGAATGCTGAACAATTTCAACATGCATATTTATTATAGATCCATAACTTAGCACTCAACAGGATATGCAATGTATACTTTAGCCCTACATCCTCAACTGTTCAGCAAGAGAGGTATCCACTTGCATACTTATATACTCATGTCTTGCATATACGTATAAGCCAAAGATATGAAAACAACAAACATAATTCTTTGGGGCAAAGTAGAGTAGATCTATTTGAGCCTAAACTCAATTACTGTTAAAATACTAGGTTTCTCTATTATTTTAGTGGCAGCTAAAGTAACTTAGTGTGAATCAGAAAGGGATTCATACCAACCAATGTGGCTTTGCACATTGTAATAAGCAATAGTTTAACTTTTTTTTAAAAAATCAACCAGTAGGAATTTGACTTATATACATTAAATCATAGTTTAAAACTGCGTTGGCTGAGTTGACATATAATATGAAGCAAAAATCTAAATGTAACTTACTACAGTGTGTGACCTAGCCAATGAGATGGTTTTCACTTTTATCAATCATTCTTGGATTATCTCCTCCTTTCATCCTTACTGCATTCCTCCTGCTATAGAGTTTTCAGTTTATTCTTTTTAACTCTCTAGTCTGGCACTGGCAACTCAATCTTCAATCCTTACATTCATTCATTTATAATACACATAGAGACACACACACCTTGAGAAGATTGCATTGTACATATACCCTTTTTAGTATAGATGGTATACACTTGATTACATTTATATGAGGAAAGCAGAAGCAATGCTAAATTTATTGCTATGGCACTCTTGTCTACTGTTACATAATAATTTAAGATGGGTATAAAATTACATTAGGCTCATGTCTAGTGCCTTGAAATCTCCTTTTGAAATATATAGTACTCTTGATTCCATTTATTAAAAATATGGAATATTACAGCTTCTGAAAATTTCCTCACATTCATTAAAAGCTGTTAACTAGCTGCTATTTAAGAAATGTAAACCCTAAGTCTCTTAGGCTCTAAAATTTCTATATGGATCTTTAGAACTTCTCCACTGGCTCTATACCATCTCTTAAATTTCCAAGGAAGAAAGTTTTCCTTTTCTTCAGTAACCTAGCTGTAAACACCTAATAGTAGAATGTTACAATACCATCTAGTGGTCACAAATACATAATACTTTCACACCATCAGAGAATGTGAGATCTCCTTGGCTCAGAAGGATGGATGCTCAGAAGGCACTTCTACCAAAAGAATGAGTTGCACAGCTATCTAAAACTGTGAGAAAAGGTGACATTCAAATGTATATTAAAATATATATATAAATAAATATATATTTCAAAATTGCAAAAATACTTGATCTCTGTCTGAAAGTATTTTTTATTTCAGTTAACAGTATCAGTTATTGACCATTAATATTTAATAAATTGTTCAACTTTCCCAGAAGAAAATGTCCCAAAAGATGTAAGTACTGTATACATTCACTCTAAATCCTCAAACTGCGATTTGAATTATCTTTTGTTTAATGTCCATTTGTTCAGCAACTGTTTGAAGTTACAACAGTGCTGAAAAAATGGGCCTGCAACCAATCCTTGAATGTACAACTGTTGTGGGGCCTCTACGGTCACATGATAAAAATTTGAGCACGCCTTCATTTACAATCACCTCTCACAGCTGCGCCCTCAGGTGACCTTCACTGTTCCTTTACTTGCTTTTCTACTGCTAGGTACACTGGAGAGCTGCTGCAGAAACATCCCACAAGCTGGCAAGTGAAAACTATAGGATGGAGGGTTAATGTTGTGCGCAGCTTCTAAACAGTACAGGCTGGTGGGTGGGTGCTGCTACCCAATAGTGAGGAAGCTGGGGCCTGCTAGCCAGGGCAATCCTTCATGCTGCACATTGCCACATGCCAACACCAGCTGGGATGATCCTTTGTACTATACTACATGTGTTGCACATTGTTGAATGCCCCTTCCAGCCAGGATGATCCCTTGCACCAAACTATGTGTCTCTGTTGGCTGGGATGATCCTTTGTGCAGAAGGATCATCCAGGCCAGCAATAAGGCACAGCGTGAAGGACTGTCCCATCCAGCAATGGTAGGCGAGGCACAAAGGATTGTCCTTGCTGAAGGATCACATTGGCTGGCAAGGGCGCACAGCAAAGCATAGCATGAAGGATCATCCCAGCTGGTCATGGTGTGGTGGGGTGGATAAGCAGCCAAAAGAGTTGAAGCAGAGGCAGCCTCTCACCTTGGAAAAACCATGGCTCGGGGAAAGAAGGGACCAAGATGGGAATGGTTTGGAGCAGGGTGGGTCCTTTTCTAATAACCACCTGGATTTCATTTAACAATGATTCTAGGGACTGCTGAATTGCCATTGCTAAGTGGGGCAGTTGTGCGATATTTTATTTACAACCATTTTACCTAGTGATGGAGTGCTGGTCCTAAACAGGATTGAGTACTCCCTGTAATGTCTGTTCTTAGAATCAGCATGATGAACATAGTAAAACTATTGCCTAATTCCTATATTAGCCTTCCAAATGAAGTTTTTATTATGTAATGACCTGCCTCATTCACATAAAACTAAATACAGAAGCATCTAGATACCACTGTGCACTTATTTCTTCTCTCTCCTTTCTATATTTAAAAAATAATGAAGAGGATATGCAAGAGCTCCTTGCCCTAGTCTTAAATCTCCCAACAATATACCAGAACAGTCCAATATTATCCAAAAATATGATACTAAGGACCTTAGTAGACTAGATCAGTCTAGTGTTTAGTGTCATATTTTTGGACAATATTCCTTAATTCTCTCAAATACTTTCTGATTTGCATATCATCTTGAATATAGTTTGCCTCCCCAAATGAAGCTATTTTGCTTTTATTTCACTATCAGATGAAGACGTTTTTATCTAGGAAGCCACTCAATGCATGCTGAGCTTTTATAAACTCAGTTTCTTTCTTTCTCTCTCTCTGAAATAAAGTTGAGTACTCCTCTGATAGTTCTAGTCAGATACTTCTCTCCACTAATGCACACAGGACTGACTTAATATTAAGCACAAAAGGTACAGTAGAGAACCAAGGAGATGTTTTATTTAAAAAAAATCAAAAATAATAAGAAAGTAGAAATTATTTTTCATGGCTTTTAATATATATTTCTTTTCATGCCTTTTAATAAAACATGGAAAAAACAAACAAAAAGATCAAACTAATAATTTTATTTGAAACTATAGATGTAATGTGAATACTAAATTTTAGTAATTTTGATAATATGAAAGAGACATCAAAATTAATTGGTAACAATTGATTATTGTTAAAAATAATATAGAATATATATTATTTACTATTTCCTATATTTCTCTAAAATATGAAAG
>JANHZU010003475.1:49006-66734 GCA_032468055.1 Acrochordus granulatus
ATACATAAACTAAAATTTCCATTCATAGAGCTCATAATGACAGGAGCTAATTTCATTTTAAGTAGTTTCCATAACATGTAAACTAAAATCTTGACACAAAATAGAACTTTTTTGTCCTATTTGGGTTTTGCATTTGTTAGCATAAATGAAAACAAAAAAAAATCCATCACAAAAAATCCAAACACACATTACTTTATGAGGGTCAAGCAAAATAGTGCCTTTGAAACAGTGGCTAAGTTGCTGGGCTAGAAACCAGGAGACTGAGTTATAGTCTTTCCTTAGATATGAAAGCCAGTTGGGTGTCTTTGGGCCAGCTAGTCTCTTTCAGCCCACCCCATCTCACAGGATTGTTGGTGTGGGGAAAAGAAAAGATAGAAGCATTTGGTATGTATGTTGCCTTGAGTTCACAAAAAAGAAAGGATAAATCAATAATTTTTTTGTAATGTGCGCTTATAGTGGGCATGTTCAAACTTGAAAATATTAAGATATTTTTTTGAAACTGCTTCATGATACAGTTAAAAACATCACAATACTCAAATTATCAAAATAATTTGATTATTTAATTCTTTAGTTATTTTGCCTTAATCTAATAAAGGATGATGAAATTATTATATTGAAATAAATATTTAAAGCAATACTATATGTTTTAGATTTTTTTACCAATTCAATTAAAATATACACTTTAAGAAACAATAGCACTGTTTTCTTATTTATTGAAGGGGGAGATGGTGATAGACCTTCTACAACCTTGTATAGCTGCGCAGGAGAAGGAGTTGTTTTCCAGCATAATCCTTGGAATCTAAATGGAGAAGCTCATGATATCAACAAACTCATCCGAGAAACAAATTCAATCAAAGTGAGTAAAAAATTAGAAATAGGAAGAAAGCTGCTTCTTACTTCTCCATCTGTGTTATATTTCAAGTATGAGAATGTAATGCCTGACCCCAAAGTAGCTTTGGCAGCAAATTAATTGTGATAATGGGAAGTCTCACTTTCATACACAACTCAGAGCCTATAAGAAAGGAGAAGCATAAAAATTCTAATAAATAAATTCAAGACTGTCTTGAATTTTCCAAACAGTTTTTAAGGCATAGGATACTATATTTTTGTCATTTTCTTCATGGGAAATATATTAGAAATAAACTTTTAAACATTTTAAAGTTTCATTCTTCTGTTACAACTTCAGAAAATATTTCAAAACTCTCCGAGTAGATGGATCAGGTCCAATGGTAGTTGGACTTTTTGTTAAATTACTGTATTATCCACTGTGGCAAAATTGCCATCCATTACCATTATGTTTCTGCAGCTTATTTGCATAGGAAAGTTTAAAGGAACAAATTTGAGATAAGCAAGAGATTTGCATTCAGCTACATGTTTTTATTGTGTCACACAATCATATTTCATTTTAATAATAGTTATACCTCTTGTTGTGTGTCCATTACTGTACTTTGGAGAAGTACAGCCAGAAAGCCAAATGAAAACGCAGTTTCTTATATTCTGCTGAGATTATTTCAGTTTCAAGTCTTTCTATAGATAGCACATGACATCTTAACCTGTTTCCTGTATTTATCCTGGGGTGCATGACTTGTTCAGATTTGATTTAGTAGTTCTTTTAGAGACAATGTATTTGTATTGTTTGATAGACAGACAGATCCTAAATAAATAAGTTGTTCAAACTCCATATTCAAGTATCCCCCATATTTTTAATTATAATCTTCTGACTGATTTAAAATTTTAGAAGAGTTATATCTGTGGACTGAAAAACTAAATCACGTTTTGCAAGGATAGGTAAACAGAAACTCCATGGTGACTTTGTATCATTTATTTATTTGATTTATATACAGTCTTTACTTTGTATGACTTCAGACATTGTACATAATAATCCCATCTCTCAAAACAACAACCCTGTGAGGTCAGTTGGGCTGAGAGAGACTCTGGCTGACCCAAAATCACCAAAGCAGCTATCATGCCTAAGGAAAGATTAGAATGCCTGGTCTCCAGGTTACTAGTCTGTGAAAATTGATATAATTCCCTGACTCCTGTTTTCATCCTGAAAACCTTAATTTGACTATTTTTACATTTATTGAACAGATGTCAATAAGGCTCTACAGTTTTGTTTATTTTATTTCAGCACAAATTAGCAGCACACACAGAAATCAGCTGGAAACCAGATGGCACTCTCTTGGCTATTGGTAATGAAGATGGGTATGTGCTGAAATTTTAACTCTGTGTTAATTTGCTGTTTACTAGCAGGCACAATGATTGAAAGTCAAACATATTGACTGCCTTCTTCATTTCATGTAGATTTATGATGGAAACTACTAAGTTGAATTCCTTTATTAGGCAGTACTAGCAATATAAAAAATTGGTTACCCAGTAGATATAATCAAGTAAGTGTGAGCAGACAAAATGACATCTTCAGATACTTGACTAATTGTGTTGTCATATTTTGAGTGCCTGATTGTGTCCTCTTGACTTACACTATTTAATATATAACAGGCAAGATTAATAATTCAGTATCTGACTTGAACACTTTCTGTGTCTGTCAATATCATTCTGTTTGAATGTTGTGGAATAAAATTAGCCAAACAAATTCATCAAACTTAACTTGATTTAAGGCATTCCTACTTTCATAAAAGTAGTATACCATGCAAGCATATGTAATACATATCAAGAATGCATGCATATTTAGAAATAGATATCCCTGAGCTATTGTAATAAACTATTCTAATTTGCAAAATATTCAGGGTGGGATTGTAATTTGCTGGATATGTATGAAGTGTTTTTAGAGAACACAGGCTAAAGTCTTATTACTCCCATTAATTTCTATATTAATTGATTATTCCTTCTTTTTTAATGTTGTAGATCAATTGAAATACTTCAGGCTCCTCATTTGAAACTATTGGGTACCATCCAACAACATCATAAGCTTATCAATGCTATTCGTTGGCATCATGACCATGGGACACAACCAGAACTGAGTTATATGCTAGCTTCTGGCTCAAATAATGCTATTATTTATGTTCATAACATCAAGAGTGTCATAGGTAACTATGCTTCTAACTCTTGTCACCAATCACTAGTTAAACTGTCATTTCTTTGTTTATTTATTTATTAAATTTTTATGCCAACCATCTCACTGATACAGAGATTCAGGACAGCTTACAATATAATAAAATAGAGAAAAAATACAAAATTGTTAAGATCAGAAGAATTAAAATAGAGAGTTAAAAAGAAGATAGCGGGTGATGTAGTGGTGAGGATCTACTTTACTCAGTCAGCCACCTTCAATATAGTACATCCCTATCAGGGTTCCAGGCCACCAATAGAACCAGGTTTTCAGGTTCTTCTGGAAGGCCAGAATATGAGGGCAAGCCTCACCTCTGACAGAATATTCCAGAAGGTAGTGGGGGGTGGCCACAGCAGAAATGGCTCTTCTTTTGGACCCCACTAGCTAAAATTATTTGGCAGACAGGATCCAGAGTAGGCCTCTTCCTCTGGAGCAAATGGGGTGGGCTAAACCCATCGGGGTAAGTCAGCTCCTCATATGATATTATTATATTATTAGTCATTATTATTTTGGTTGAATAAAACTCTGTGTCATTGTACTGGTCTAAAGTAGTGTAGAAGTTCATCTATAATCCAATCTTATCCAATGGACAGATTGCTGTCTTGATAAGAAGAGTCAGAATATTATTCAGTAAGATACAACAAAGCAGTAACTTATATTTTACTTTTTTTTTCCTTTCTTTACAATTGTTGGTATTTATTACTTTTTCCTCCTTTGGCTTTCTTTATTCATTTTTAAAACATTTTTAAACATGTTTTAAAATTATGTAAAAAAGCTGTAAGATTTTTGCTCCTTCCAATATTATGTTTTCTCTTTAGAGAATTCTCCAGAGAGGCCTGTAACAATCACAGAGCCTTTTCGTACTCTGGCTGGACATACAGCCAAGATCACTAGTTTATCTTGGAGTCCACATCATGATGGAAGACTGGTATCTGTTTGCTATGATGGCACTGCCCAGGTATGTTTGCAAAATTATTTTAGTTTATTTTTTCTAATCCAATCCAGGATTCTCCAAAGTGGTCAGTAAAAAAAGATAAAGGTTTCTCCTTTCAGTCGTGGCCAACTCTAGGAGGCAGTGCTCATCTCCCTTTCATACCTGAAGAGCCAGCGTGTCCAAAGATGCTTCTGTGGTCATGTGGCCAGCATGACTATACAGCGAGGCTCACAGACACCATTACCTTCCCACTGAAGGTAGTATCTACTTACATTTTACATGCTTTCAAACTACTACATTGGCAGGAGCTAGGCAGACAACAGATGCTCAACCTGGTACACGGTGGCTCTTGGCTCTTGAACTCAAGTCGCTGACCTTTCAGCCAACAAGCCCAACATCTTAGCTGGTTGTGCCACCATATATCAAGCTCAAAAGGGTTAATGGGATTATCCATTATTGTTGTAACTATTATGTAATAATATTATGTAGTATCAAACACTAGAAAGTATTTTTATTAGTACTAATACTAAAAAGTAGTTTTTATTAAATTATTTTCATATAATAAATCTGTGGGGGTTGATGAACAATCTGAAACATGAAGGAATTGATGAGCTGAAGAGTTTGAGGACCACTGATCTAATCAAATCAATAAAGTATTCAGGAATGCCTTGTTTTAAAACAAATGGTGAAAGCAAAACTTGGAAAAGCAAATTCTCTGCAGCATTTTGTATTCAGAACACCCATTGCATAAATTGTCATTCTGTGGAATATGTAGCAGCTGTTGGCACCTAAAAGCAGAATGTGTTTATTTTTTTTCTTGTCCCTATTTATGACTACAAAAGACCTAGTGAATGAATGAATTCTGGTACAAACACAAAAAGCCAGAGAAAAAAATTAAAAGCATAATACAGAGGAACAAGCCTACAAAGGTCATTAAAAAGGTAAAGGTGACCCTGCCAATCATGACCGACTCGAGGGTGCGGTGCTCATCCCCGTTTCCAAGCCAAAGAGCCAGTGTTCACCTGAGGGCACTTCCGTGGTCATGTGGCTGGCACAAAGATGCATGGACACTGTTACCTTCCCACCAGAAGGAGCGGTACCTATCTATCTACTCGCACGCTTTCAAACCGCTAGGTGGGTGGGAGCTAAGGCAGAACAGCAGGCACTCACTCTGCTGCTCGGCAGCGCCAGGTCTTGAACTCAAGCAGCTGACTTTCCAGCCAGCAAGCTGAGCTCTTAACCACTGGCGCCACCACACCTCTCACAAAGGTCATAACTTTCTATAAACTCTTTGAAATCATTGATTTCTGTGGTCCTAAGTAGAATAGATTTAGAGATTCACCTGATTTACCTAATCTGCAATGAACAGATTGCCCTTTTGATAAAAAGGTAAAAAGTAGGTAAAGGATAGGGTAAAATACTATGCAAAAAAATACAGTGAAGTATTATCTAATGTTAGTTTAATATCACCTCTTTAGAAATTAGAGATTATTTTGGTGGGCAAATCCTGTGGGACTGATGAGGCATTTGTTTACAGGTTTGGGATGCTCTAAAAGAAGAGCCTTTGCACAATTACAGGGGACATCGAGGCCGTCTGCTTTGTGCACAGTGGTCACCTGTGGAAACAGAGTCTATTTACACTGGGGGTGATGATTTCTGTGTTCATAAATGGGTAGCTTTAAAGCAGGAACACATTCGCCCTCCCCAAGGTCAGTAAACTATTAAATTATGCTTTGAAATAGTAAGAAGAGCAAAGAAATCCTAAAATGTGTAAGTTTGTTCTTTTATTCTCTGACCATGGCATTGGCATTCTAAAGTTAGAAGGAACTGAAGCTTCCAAAAACATGTAATATTCAAAGATTTGAATGCTAGACAAAGATCCAAGTAAAGAGACAGGGAGAGTAAAGAGTATGTTCCCACTGCAATTCTTTTGATCAGAAGGTAATGAGTCCCCGACAGGTCTGCATGGGCATACATCATTTTCATTCTGCTGACATTTCCTTCATTTGAGAGAATTATATATTTCATCTATAGTTATTTTTATTGTTTTAATTTTAAACTTTGTTTGCTGTCCAAAGTCACTTTGGTGACAGGGCAGCCAAATAAATAAGTGCCCCTTCAAAAATATGGTTGACTGTAGAGGAGGGCTTGGTAAACATAAAGACTGAAAACATCTCTGATTCAAAATTAAGTGGAGGAACAGAAAATCTCATTCCCTTCCTGTGTGTGATGTAACCCCACTTGTTTTGTATCATTGTCTACTGCCCTTGTCTTGCCCCTTCCTGATGTTAAATATGTCCTCTGGCAACCAAGATATTGTCTTCCTGCAAACTTTGGGGAAAAATTAAAAAAGCAAAAAATTAGTGTACTATCTCTTATACTACGCTGTTTTTATTTGTTGTGATCCTTTCAAAGGATTTTCAAAGGAGAAAGTTTAAAATAATGGTTAAAGCATCAGTCTAGAAACCAGGAGAATTTGAGTTCCAGGCCTGCTTAGGCAAGCACAAAGCCAACTGGATTATCTTTGGCCAATCATTCCCTCTCAACCTTAGGAAGAAGGCAACAGTATTTTTGAAATCTTGCAATAAAACTGACCCTTGTTGCCAAGGGTCAAAAAGTGTATGTAAAAGAAAGAAAAAGGTTGAGAGGAATTTTTAAAGCTTTTAAAAGCATTTTTGTTTATTAGGAAAAAAAAGTATTGAGTTGGAGAAAAAAAGAAGCACTCAGGTTAAGCAGAAGCTGAAGAAAAAGAAAAAGCCATTGGGGAAGTTGTCTTCTGCACAGAATATAAATGACTGGATGAATGGTGGTGAAAATATGAAAGAATCTCCTTTGGAGGAAAATGGGGTTTCTGACCCAGAAGGAGAAAAGGAGCAGGCCGAACAAGAGACAGCTGAGAGAATTTCCACAGAAGGTACATAACAGATCCCTTCCCTTCCAGTCTGCAACTGTAAGCATAGTTACAGTAATTTTCTTAATAAGCTGGAGAGTTGTATTTAAGTTCTAGAAATTAACATGGTTATGCAGGGTGACTATTGATCACTACTAGAAAGCCAGAGTAAAATATTTAGCCAGAGTAAATCTCTTGGTCCCCTTTCTTTCAAATCATAATGTCTGTTTTTGAAGTAAACACTGTTCTTTATCTAATAGAGCCTGAGATGAAGGAAAGCAGATGATTTAACCATCATATTATCATTTTTTCTTTCCTAATTCTGAATCCAGACTTGCTTAGTTGAGTCATCAAGAAGATAGTCTTTTATCTTCTTTTAGTTCTCCTGTAGTTCCCTTGTTTTCAACTAGCTTTAAAGCCAGATAATTTAGATAGACAATGCAGAATAAGTGAGCATAAACACTAATTTTATCCTTCTATATCTATATTAACCTTCCATAGTTTCTTTGTGGCTCTTTGTTTCACTTTTAACATGTTTGTAGCAGAATCGTTTTATTCTAGGCATTGCATAAACTAATTTGACCTTTCACTGCAGTTGACAGTGATTCAACAGCTTGTCCACCATCTTTCCATGGGCCAGACAGCCTGAAGCCTCCTGTTTTGTTTAAAATTCCACCTACAAGTAAGGATCCACTTAAGCCAGGTTTGTATACATTGAAGTCCTTGCATAGTGATCAGCAGTTATTATTTATTTAATTTATGCCCCCATTTCATTATAGTGACTGAGTGGCTTACAATAAAATAATATAATAATAAAATCACCACAGCAATAAATAAAGTAAGAATGCTAAAAGAGGAATAAACAAGATGACAGAAGGCTAAAATGGAGGTGGGATCTTCAATCTGACGACCATATCCAAAATGACACATAGGCATCTGGGCCCCAGACTAACCTACATAGCCATGTTTTTAGGCCTTTACAATGTGATGGTCAATCTCACTTCAAGTGACATGATATTCCATAGGGTCAGCACCAGGGCAGAAAAGGCCCTTTTTTTGGAGCCCTCCAGCTGAAATTTTCTGGCTGATGGGATCCTCAGCATGCCCTTGCTGCTGGCACAGGAAGAGCAGACTAAACTCATTGGAGTGAGCCAATGCCTCAGATAATCTGGACCCATGCTATGAAGGCAGTGGTAGTTATAGCAGTTATAGTCAGGATATGAGTTTCGCGCAACTCACTTTTCAGGAGCAGATATTTCTGTGATCAGGATATGAGTTTCACGCAACTCTCTTTTCAGGAGCAGATATTTCTGTGAAGAGGAAAAAGCCTCGGTCAATCCTGCCTCTAAGCACATCTTTGGACCACAGGTCAAAGGAGGAAGTGCACCAGGATTGTCTGAGATTAGCTCATTTCTTACATTCCAAAGGTAAGACAGGAAGTATGCTCCATATAATCTACAGAGACTTTTCAGGTGACTTCACATCTCGAGTAGACCTTTAGTCTGACCTTGTGACTTTTTGTACCAATACATAGCAGAATATATTAATATTATGTTTGTATCATAGTCACATATAATTTACATTAGTAATACAAGAAAATTATATATCACAAAGATAACTATTTTTGTATATATGTGGGGCTGGGAACCTGTTCTGATCTAGAGGCTGGATTGCAAGCAAGAGTTTAAATTTGCAGAAAAAAACATCTTTGTAGGATTGCTGGAGGAGAAGAATAAAAATCTCCATGCACTTAACCAAGTGATCTTTATCAAACTACTTTTTAGCTGCAGTTCAAGAGGAAAAAAGTAATCTTAATTGGGGAAAGCTTTAATGCTACCCAGATGCATCTTATTATTTTCAGTCTACTCTGTTTGGGGAACTAAACAGAACATAGTCTCTCTTCACAACCATAATATCACTTTGATTTAACCTCAACTGGAAGAAGCTGTGCGTATGCATGTGTTGCCTCTATTTGAATTTTCATAAGGTTCTTCTCCCGAAAGATTTACCTCTCCTTATGTGGATGGCAACTTTTTTTTAGAAGAATATATGAAAATCTGTTCACACCATGCAGTCAGTGTAGCTGGGTTTCTTTAAAGCTTAATACAACTACTTTGAAGCCATTACTACCTGGTCATATGAGTACCTGTACATGGAAAACATTTTGATTTAACTGCAATCTTGGTGAAGGTATATTTTGTCCATGCACACACGAGCTCAGAAGACTGGGAGAAGACTTTTGAAGTAGCTAGAAGAAGCAGGTTCAGAACAGTTTACACTATGCTACTAATTCTTGCAATACGAAGAAATAAATACAGGTATTAAGTTATCCATATTAATTATTTAAGCTGTAAGAAGCACTTGTATCATAAAGATAAAAAATACAATAAAACCTTACTTTGTTATACTCCTGGTAGAACTGAATGAAGATTTGGCCTCTTCTCAGCAAGATCCTATCCATTTAGGCCTGTTCACAGATAGACTCTCCCTCTATAAGATGATGGAAGCAGAAGGTTAGTTTTTGAAATTTTAATCACTTGGATTAAAACATCATTTTAATTAAAACATCATTTTAAAACATCATTTTAATATTCAATCACTTGGATTGAATAACAAATACGGTATAAGCATGAGAATCAGTTTGATCTAGTGGCTACGGCACCAGGCTAGAAACCTGGAGACTATGGGTTAGTCACCATAAGTCAGGCATGAAAACTGGCTGGGTGACTTTGGGCCAGTCACTCTCTCTCAGTCCATCCCACCTTACAGGATTGTTGTTGTGGGGAAAATAGGAATCAGGAGTATTTTGTATGTTTACCACCTTGAATTCTTTATATAGTAATAAAGGTGGAATGAAAATCTAATAATAACATTTGGCTAAAAGAACAATTGCTAAGCTCTGACTCATAACCATGGTTTCTGCACTGATGATGTCACCTAGTTGGGTAATGAAATGTCTGCAAGCAAACAACTAAGTTTAAAGGACAAAGACTCTCCATATAAATCTGTATATAAATCTAACAGCTATTCCATAACCTTGTTACTTTATGATTTATAAATCATATTTTAGTTCTGTTTACCACTTGCAGGCCTTCTGCTTCTCTTTCCCAATTTTAAGTTAGCCCTTGAGAGTAAAAGTAGTTTTCTTTGCTGTAAGTTGCAGAAAATAGAATTAAACTCTGATGAATCACTTGAAATGAAAGAAGCAAGCTAAGTTAGCTTAGCTAAGCTAAGCTAGCCTATTTGTTGTAAAGACTTTATAAATCAAACAGTATCTTAAGTAGTATTTGTTGTTAGAATTCTATAGAAAGCCAGAACAGTCTTTTGGGTCTTAGATATATATTTGCAGGTAAGTTAGTCTAAGTGTGATAACCTTATGGATGGGGTTTATAGATTTTTACAAACAATAGCTCTGAATTAAAGCTGTGCAATATTGTATCAAATTCATTTTGTCAGGAAAGAAGAACTTAAATAGCAAAAAGAATCAGCAAGAAGAATTAAAACTTACAGAAAACTTACAGAAAACCGTAGCAAATAGAAACTATATAATCACTTGGATTCAAAATCATTATTAAACTGCTAAATAATAGCTTAGAGTGAGTTGCAAAGTATAGATTTCTCATTGCTTTTTGTTAATGCTGTTGTACACATTGTTCAAAGCACATTATGCACAGTACTTACATCCAACAGGAAAAAATCATTTAGGAAATGGACATCCTGAGCTATTTCAACAACTCATGTTATGGAAAGGAGATCTTACAGGTGCTCTTCAATCAGCTGCAGAAAGGGGAGAATTGACAGATCAACTAGTGGCCATCTCACCAATGGGTATGCACGGCACAGAAAAAATCTGCTATATTTGTTTATTGCATCCAAAACTAGCCAGTATTGTAAAAATACATTGTTCTAAAGTATCTTCCCTCCTTAATTTAAAAATCTTCCATTGATTTTATACTGCAGGACAAAAGTAACTGTTATTTTAGTGATCAAAAGTGTCAGGATAGGATTGTGGAAATTCAAGTTCAAGTGTCCAGTTCACAGTGGAACTCAGTGGGTGACTGTAATCATTCTTTCCCAGTCAACTATATCTCCTGGGTTCACTGAAATGAAATTTGGGGAGGGTTTTCCCACCCCGTTTGAACTAGAAAAACAGTAGGATGTAAATACAACAACTAACAAATCACACGTTCATTTCTTTCCATGTTATGTTCCTTCTTCCCATCAGCTGGCTACCAGGCCTGGGCCTCTACTGTAGAAGCCTTTGCAAAGCAGTTGTGTTTTCAGGAACAGTATGTCAAGGCTGCCTCCCACCTCCTTTCTCTTCATAAAGTATATGAAGCTGTGGAACTACTGAAGTCACATAATTTTTTCAGGTCATTATAGTGCTATTGTTTCAATTAGTTCTAGTATAGAAATGAGAATCTTTTTGGGGAAAGAAATGATTGTCTTCAAGCCCTTCGTGTATATCAGAAGAATTAGAACAGCAGAGTTAATGTTACAAAGGGATTACTTTATGTCAATTTAAGGTCATGTTTAATGTTATTAATTTCTCCTAAGTCTCTATTATTGAATATTAAAATATGTATATCTACTTGCTTTGTATTAACAGTCAAATGCTTCTCTTTATTCCAACTGCTTTTATATGGGAAACAACATTAGAGAATTTGATCCCATCTTCCCCTATCCAGTGCCACGTATGTTTTTGTATAAATTCCCATTAATGTAAAAAACAAGTAATGATGGCTGTAAAAGGAAGGAATAATAAGAATTATTTTTAAAAATAGGAAAATGTAGTTGTAAATCAATGAGTAGGAATATTTCAAAGATGTATATTTAGTGTCTTTGGTGAAAATATTTTAATGGCAGCTGATTGCATGTGATCTAGCCTAGGGATGTAAGAAATGTTTGCAGTTGTGTTCCTTTATTACATTTAATATAATAGTTTTAAGAGAAGAGTTTTATCTAATCCACAGTTTTATTAACTTAGAATAAGGATTCTTCCACTTTGTATGGCTGTCAGACTAATTTGTAGATTCATCAAGCAAATATTTCTATATTGTGATTCAGTTAGCGCAGACAATTCTTTTAATGTATTTCACTCACATATGCAGCTAAAAGTCCAAAACTGTTAATTTATCTCATTTGAGTGATGAGATACCAGCTCATTTACCAGTTGCAAGAATAAGTTGGGCATGAATTTGCCTTTATTTATTTTACACATTTCTATGCCGCCAATTTCCAAAGACTCTTGGTGGCTTACATAGATTAGTTATTTATACAGTTGTGTAAACTAACACACACACACACACACACCCCTGCTGGCTGGCGATGTTGCATCCAGGTATCTCCGCAGTTCCTGCTCCGCCCCCGGCAGGAGGGTGGGCTGCTTCCGACTCGCTGCTCACCTCTTCGTCGCTCGCCTTCTCGCCACCTGCCTTGCCCATCCCGCCAAAGCCAGCCAGCTCCCACTGAAGTAGCACTCGATTTATCTACTCGCTAGTTTTTACGTGCTTTCGAACTGCCAGGTGGGGAGAAGCTGAGGCTAAGTGACGGGCGCTCACCCCGTCATGTGGAGCTGCGGATTGAACCTGACAGCATGCCAGCCATTGTTGATTTTCTCAGTTTCTTTTTGGGAAAATAACTACAACAATGATTTTGAATTTAATTTGATTTTTATGTGAAAGAAATTAATGCTAATGTTAAATAGAATGATTTATTTAAAAAAAGTTTTTTCTTCTGTCTCAAGAGAAGCCATTGTAATTGCCAAAGCTAGATTACATCCTGAAGATCCAGTTCTGAAAGATCTGTATATCTGCTGGGCAGCAGTGCTAGAAAAGGATGGCCATTATTCTATGGCAGCCAAATGGTATGAGTTGCTGGAAAATTTTATCTCTTCAGTATGTTATTGTCTTTCTAATAATAAGCAAGATATTCTCAGTTTTCTAACTATATGCACACGCGCGCACACAGAGAAATGGTGTTTATGTGGGAGCTTTTGAATAGCCAACATAAGATACATGAAGAAATATTAAATGATATAAATTGTGTGCACTTTTAGAAAGTTAAAGTGCATTGATTGTGATTTCAATCAAGCTATAAATGTTCAGATTTTGCCCTTCTAAAGAGTTTTGTAATATCAGACTTAACACTGAACTTCCCTGAATTAATTGATTGAATTATATCCTCAGTACATAATAATTTCTCATTAGTTTTCTTCTGGAGATGATTGCGCTTTGCATCTGTTACCAAGTGAAATTCATTCAAATCCTGGAAACAATACAACTAAAATATAATTATAGCTCTTGTATTCGCATTAAAGAATCACAAACAATTCTTGGTATCCTCTTAATGCCTCTTTAACATTTCTTAATGTAAAAAACAGATATTTCAAAGACAATAAATAAAACAATAGAATTTAGGGTCTTATAGATGTGGTCATAAGTTTACCAACCCCTTGCAGAATTTTCAAGATATGAACCATTTTGTAAGTAAACATGAGTGATCTTAGACACGATGGCAGTCTTCCAGTACTTGGAAAGCTGCCACAGGGAAGAGGGCATTGATTCATTCTCCCTAGCACCTGAGGGTAGGACAAGAAGCAATGGGTGGAAACATGTCAGAGGGGGATTCAATCTGGAAATAAGGAGGAATTTCCTCACAGAACTCTTAAGTAGTAGAACAGTTTGCCTCCTAGAAGTTTTCAAGAAAAGGTTGAACAACCTTTTGTCCAAGAAACTCTTGAGCAGGATTGGACTAGAATACCTCCAAGATCCCTTCTAACTATGATTCTTTGATCAGACAATACATTTTTAATTTTTTTCTTGTTTCTTTTGGTCTGCCTAACTTGAATATCACTTGGTACTAACAGAACCCCTAATTTTGCAGTTCTTGATCAGAATTTGAACAGTACTGATTAGTATTTTCAAGTCTTTGGATATCTTTGACAGTTCTTTTTCATTCCTCATGCTTCAGTAACCAGCAAAGTCACTACAGCTCTGGATGAAATGCACAAGGTTTTTCAAGAGCTAAGGAACTCATTGACTATGTATACACAGCACTACTTAAAACCAAACAAAGCATAGGTGTGGATACTTACTCTTCATTGCCATCTCAATCTGTTTATGTCAACTCGAATGAATACTGTATTATCAGCCCAAACATTCAAGAGTTTGCAAACTTTTGAACAGGACCATTTTATTATTTCCTTTTTTTATGGTTAGTTTAATGATTGTACTGTTCTGTGATGCCTAATAGTTTAATCTGAATCACATGACACATTTTAAAAAGTGTTTTTTCTGATCACTCATATTTACTTACAAAGTGATCTACATTTTACAAATTCTGCAGGGGGAATGTAACCCAAGTACAACTGTAAATGCATTAAATCAATATGTCCAATAGTTAAATCAAGAATTTGATCCAAATTAAAGTTAATATTTTGTATGAATGTTTCCATTTCAGTTATCTTGGGGCTACCTCTGCCTATGATGCTGCCAAAGTACTGGCTAAAAAAGGAGATACTACATCACTTAAAACTGCTGCAGAATTGGCTCTGATAGTTGGAGAGAAAGATTTATCTCTAACCTTTTCCTTGAGATGTGCCCAAGAGCTTCTTACATCGAAGAATTGGGTTGGGGCGCAAGAAGTTCTACAGCAACATGAAAGCTTGTTGGTCAGTGAACATTATTTATATTATGTATGTATTATTGTTAGAAGCAGTAATATCTAATGTTCACTACAATGGCAGAGTTAACCAACATCTATCATTTACCCAGTTTTAAATGTTTTCTGAAAAAGGCCTAAGTGAACATTCATCTTAAGGAAGATAGAAACTAGTGATTTTTTAAGATGGTTTATGTTATATCCTTTAGATATTACCCAATTTAAAGTAATATATGTAGGTAGCTTATACATATAAAAATCTATGATCTCTTGTAATAGAATCTCTAAACTTCTCACAAACATAGTAATTCAATCCTGTTTTACTACATGAATGACTAATTTTCATGTTTGATGTTAGGCACAGCTAACAATCATACATTGTTTAAAGATAGTACAGATTTTGATATTTATGCTGTCTTGTCAGCTATAAAACAGTGAAAATGTAATTCTGCAAATAAACTACCTTGGATTAAAGGTTTGGATAATAACTCTGTATAAAAGCCTGAATTAACAAACAAATGACACAAACATTTCAGTCATAATGCTGAATGTTATATATTTTCAATATATATAATCAATATACAAATGATTGTTTAATACATTTACCATTTTTGTTTGTGAGATAAAAATATAAACAAAATTGTTGATCAATATATTTTATTGCTTCTAGAGTGAACTGTTCTTTAGCTCTTTATTTATAATCTTATATCTATTTTCAATCATTTGCACACATAGATTATATTTTTATCAAGTTTTGAGAGAAATATTTTCACAACCTGTGTTGGCCTCCTTTTAAAACACTTTTTTTCACTTAAAGGGGCAGAGGTTGGTATTCTGTCTTCATGAATTGCTTCATAAGTGCCTCAGTCAACAGAATCCAGTGGGAACTCGAGGCCCATCCATACCTTATTACAACAGCTGGACCACCAAGCAAGATGGCTGTTTCATAGAAATGGTGATCAATGTATGGCAGAGTGTGTTGGGTGTGAACACTCCTGAACAGTTTCAGAACATATATGAGCAGCTGAGAACTCTTGAGTACCCTCCTGCTACTAGCAATACGCCTCTTAAGCAGGTAATTTATTTATGAGATTTGTGAATATAATTTTCAAATGGTGGTTTTGAGTGAGGGAACCACATAATAATTGTGGGATTCACAACAGTTCCTGACAGATTCAAAGTGAATCTAGAATCTTAGAATTATACATTTGGACAGAACAACAGGGGATCTAGTTCAGCCTTCTGCAGTGTACCAAAAAAAACAGCTGAATTATCATGAGAGATGATTGTCTAGCTTTTTAAAAACCTCCAGAGATAGAGAACCCACAACCTTTAAAAATTATTGAACATATCTTAGAAATTAGCAAGTTTTTGTTTATATTTAATTGAAATTGATGTAGTTGCAACTGACTGTTTCTGGTCCAAGATGGTTTTTGGGGCCATGGAAAATCTTTCAACATCTTCCCTATAACTTTCCCTTTATGTATATGAATGCAGCTAATATGTCTCCCTTGTGTTGTATTTTTTTTCTTACTGAAGATCCCAGGTTCCTTTTGCCTTATAGTTTTCTCAAACCCCTGACATAAATTGATTTAGATGCTTTAGATGTCTCACTCAAGCTCCCTTTGTAACAAATTGTACATTAGAACTGTGCAGCATTTTAGATTTGATTCCACAAAGTTGCTTGGAATTCACAAGAGCATAAGTAAAGCACCTTCTACAACTATTTAAAATAGCTGTATCTTCTTGGAATCACATTTCTGCAGTTGCAGAAGGCAGATCTTAGGAAAAGACAAGTTATATTAAACATTCCAAAGCATGTTGCTAGAAACAAATCCAAAGTGCTACACAATTCTGTTACACATCAAAAGTGATTTTGATATTTGCATATTTCTGCACTAGTTATCCTCCACATTCTTAGAATGGTGGCTGAGGATGATGAGAGTTGAAGCCTGAAACATTTAGAGAGCTTGTATACTCTGTGGAGTAGTTGGATCACAATGTGCTTTCTGTTGTTTCCTAGCATTTATCTATATTTTGATCTTATAATTGAGTATAAGTTCTGGGCTTTTTTTAAAGCTGTGTTTATTTAAAGGAGTTTAACATTTTGAATAATTCAAAGCATAGGAAGAATAAAACTATAAGTAATATGCAGAGTTAAGTCACACAGCTCTGGGTAGACATGTACTTACCTATTTTTTATTATATGTTCCTAAAAATTATCTACATTACATTTGATTGAGAAGGAAGGAACTTACATAATAAAAGCATTGAATGGAAGAAGACAAATATAATTTTAATTTCTAAACCAAATAAGATCCATGTCATTTGCCTTAAGCTACTTTACTGATGTAAAAATAAGACCAAAGCATGGTTCATCAGCTCCTAGGATAATCTTGGCTAAAAACGATAATATAGAGAGTGGATTATAGTGGATGCCATCTGATAATTTCCCTTTTGCTGTTTGATTCACCTCCATGAATTGAGATATGTAAAATCTTCTGTATTTTATTGCTTTTTCTAGCTATTGTTCCACATTTCTCATGAGTTGACACTAGCACTTCTTAGCCTCCAGATGTCCTCCTGGGAGGAAAACGTGAAAGCTACTTTAAAAGCTGTTATCCGCAGTTATGATGCTGGAAACTTCAGTCTTATGCAAGAGATATGCAACCTCTGCTTCCCTACAGGTGATGGGGGTTTTTTCCTTGGTCTCAGTATTTTCATAGGTCCAAGGCTATAGCCTCCAATTTTCATAATCTCTGTTCGGTTTCCTTCAAAATCTTGGTAAGTAGGAAACAGCAGTATGGTAATGTTTGAGTAACTTGCCTCCTACCACCAAGATGTGAAAAAATAAATTCTTTGAGTTCTTTTTTAAAGTGGAAAAATAAAATGAGTTCAGGAGTTGAGAAAGTCCAGAAGGCAACAAGGAGCATAAATACAGACTCATTGATGTCTACATCAGTGTTGAGGATCCCAACTACTTAGAATGAGGTTTCCCTCAGAGGTATCAGGTGGTAGCAAAAGAGTTATTATACTGTACAATTGTATGAGGCTTCCTTAGGAACAGAGATTCAGAGAACTACTTAACAGCATTCAAGCTGAAAGGATGCTCAGCTGTGGATGTGAATGCAGGTGAAAGGGAAGTACGATGCTGTAAGAAACAGTATTGCAT
>JANHZU010003475.1:66834-94472 GCA_032468055.1 Acrochordus granulatus
ATAGCATAGTCAGTGTGATGGGTGTGAGCTTGGGAAGACTCCAGGAGGCAGTGCAAGACAGGGGGGCCTGGCGTAATTCAGTCCATGGGGTCGCGAAGGGTCGGACGTGACTGCATGACTGAACAACAACAAGAATTGAGACCAATTCCTGATCTAGCTTGAGCAACGTTTTTCCACTTTTTTAAACAGTTCATTTAGAGAGACCACCAGAGACGCATCTGGATCTCTGAACCGGAGGTCAGCTATTTCTACTCCAGCAGTTAGAGCCCTAGCACCAACATGACCTAGTGAACTCCCGTCACTCACCTCAGCCTCCTACCAACCTAATATTCAAAAGCATGTAAATACAGGTAGATAAATAGGTATCACTTTGGTGGAAAGTTAACAGCAATCCATGTGGAAGAGCAAGAGACCAACGAGCACTGAACCTGCCTGAATACAAGGCAAAACTGGCAGAGAAAAGCCCCAGATGATGCCGACACCTCTGTAAAACACCATTAGCTATTCTCTGGGTATGGAGTTCGTTCACCCCCTGTGGTGCACCTTGGATCGTGCATAAGCATGAACAAAATGAACTAGCAATCTTAGGTAGCCAAACTACTCTTTAATAACATTATAGACTTCCTGGCTCATAATGTACAAATGCCATATGCTAAATAAATAGACCACCATTCTGCTTTTTGAGAAGAAAGAGGTGAAGATTGAACTCCCCTTATTGTTATTCTTTAAAGAAGTTTAATGGGACTTTCCTGACCCCATTCTCTACCTGCAGGCAAGATTGCATAAAAATATAAGCAATATGGTTTGATGCCTCTGAGGTGCTCCCAAGTAAGAAAAAGAAATGCATCCTTCCCTGTTTTACTCCTGCCATTAGCATTTGGCATGCTGCCCCCAACCCAGAGAAAACGTGTAGCTTCATGAACAGTAGGCCTTTAGGAGCCTGTCCTCTGTGAATGTATCCAAACCCTTTTTAACATGGCTGCCATTTCTTCTGCTAATGAATTCCATAGGATAATTATGTACCATGTGTGTCCCTGGATGAGCTTTAATCTTAGTGTTTTGAGTAGCAGGAGCTTCTCCCTGACCTCTTTCTCATGCTAAATGATCCTAGTTCCTGCTTTATAAGCTAAGAAATTGCAGATATAAGGGAAGTCTTATAAGGAGGGCATTCAAGCCCCTGATTGTTCTGGTTGAAATATAGGTTGAAATATTTCATATATTTATATTGTAAAAGAGCACAACAGTATTAGCAGTTTGACTTTCAATCACATGGAAGCTGGGAAAAGTTCCAGCATGGAACCTACCTTTTTCACAGCTGCTGCACAAGTCAGTCTCTTTACAGGACCATCTAGTGTGATCCACTTTTTCTTTGCTAGCTGCCAATGGTGAGATCTCATAAATGCATATGTGAAATTACAGATTTAAAATAGTACAATATAGCAATTTGCACTTGTTTAAATTTAAGATGGGCACAAAATGGAAAATGTGGTGTGCTGGTGTGCATTACCTGTTCTTCCCCCCAGCAGTTCCCAGCACATCATAACCCACAAATCCTCCAGTCCAAACTTCCTATCATTGATTGTAGCATCACCAAATATTAATTGAGCACGCATTTATTTCTTGATACTTTTTTCATGCTGCTCTGATAATATGATATGAAAAGAATAAAACTAGTTCTTCCTTCTAAAAATGAGTGATAATATACAAAAATACATATTACATATAAACAGTTACACATGCATATAAACTTATGTAGTTGTCTAGCTGAAAAAGCATCTGGCTGTGTCCACTTTTATTTTTTTTTAAATAAGAGAAGTAGGTTCATGCTTGTTTTCTGTATAGATCATGTCTAATTAGAGCACTATTTAAATAAATTATAATTTCAGTATCTGAATCCATTTTGTAAACTAAGATTTTATAAGATGTTGCCACTATTTTCCTAATAGTGGCAAAATTAATAATGTGATTCTAAACAATTCTGTATTTAGGGCAGAATATTAGATTTTCTGAGGTGCAATATTGATTTTGGAAAAAGATTGAAAAGCACATTATTCCCAATTACATTTGTCTTGTTCAGTAGGCTGTGATCACATGAGAGACCAGCTGGACAGCAGAAACCCTGAGAGCATGGCAGCTTTCAGAAGTTTAGAAGCATTTGTGGCTTATGGACAGTTATACAACTTATGGTGGAATTTCTCTGGAAAGGCTGTCTTAACCTCTGAAGCTTGTTCTCCTGCTACTCTTGAACAGAATGGCATTAATACAACTTGTTTAACTGAAGAAACTGTAATCAAACTGACCATCAAGACTGAACACCCTTTTTGTGTGGATTCCAGCGGTGTTGTCTCAGAAACTGACTTAGCAGACCATTTAAGCTTTTTAGAAGACAGAAAGATGAAACTGAGGGGATGTAGAGTGCTCCTTTCAGAAGAACATGCTGAACTCCAGAGTATAAAGAGGGATATTTCTAGAGTTCAACAAATTTTGGCAGAAATGATTTATGAACATCAGAAAATCAACTTCCAACAAAGCACTGAGGGCCAGGAAAAAGAGGCTAAATCCCCAATCAACCAGAGTCTGAAGTAAGATTTGCCAACAATTTCTGTAGAGTTTAGAATTTATGCTCACTATGTTCAAAGGAGGGAGAATCCCACTGTCCTGGATTCAATTCATAATTTATAAGTTGGGGTAAGTTAGCTTTTGGCATGATTGAGATTCTTCATCCCAGGAATATCTGCAAACTACAATGTTTGGTCTCCATATGAGGCTGTTTGGAGATTACATAGTTGGTCAAGCTGTATGACTATATGTGATGTCTTTACAAGGCTGTGTGGTGATCTGAATTCAGAGCAGCTTTGGAATGAATGTGGATGTGCATGTTGACTTGTCAGCACCTTTTTAAATCATCTTGGGATTGCTCTGTTCATACTACATGGGAAAAAGAGCATCTTTAAGATGTTGCCAACAGGTGCAGCATGAGCACTCTGTATGTTCCAAAACACCTCTTTCCCTTCAGAGTCCCATCTTAGCTCACCATAGGGTATTAGGAGTTCTCTAAGTGGCTGTCACATGGTAGATTTATGTACGCACATTAGAACTTCCATGTGTCATAGAGCTTCAGCTTACATCATGATAGCTGGCACTAACGGAAACTGGAGCCCAGTGACATTTCTTTCACTAAAAGGCCACCAAAAACCCCATGTTTCCCAATCCTATTTTAAAATATTTCTTTGCGAGTTCTTATTTTTACTTACTTATTTCAGTCAATTTACATGACATAACCATCAGCCACCAGTTTTTAAATATATAATCTGTGCTGGACAGTTGCCTTTTTTGCTTCTTTGTGGCATTATTCCATTCTGCTTCACCCTGGCTTGGTCTGGGTTTTCCCTCCAAAAAACAAACTAGCAAACAAAATTTAGTTGTGCCTACAACTACTGGGCAACCTAAAAGAGTTTGCTTCAGTTGAAGAAAATGAAACACTTAGATAGGATGCCAGGTTCTTTTATGAAATTTAATGGTTTTAAAGACAGTATTGATTCTGTTTGGAGAGTGTGTATTTAGACGTGATTTTAAGAGCTTAAGTAATTATTGTCAGATTATTTTGCACTATAGTTAGTCGACTTAGACCACATTTGGGACCAGCATCTCAGTTGTTCAGCAAAGGAAATGTTAAGCAAGACATCATGGGACTGCTTTGCCCATGACCACAATCCCAGCATTCCTGGGATTGTTGATAAACAGTCTCATGGTTTATCAGGTAGACAGTGTCCCAGGTAAGGAGCGCAGGATGTATTGGGTGGAGGCCCTGGCAGGCATGACACAGTACACATACAAATATGTATTTGTGTACTCCTCTCTTCCAAAATCCCAAGTGGGATTCTTCTAAATTTTTTCTTCTAAATTTTTTTCTTCTAAAAATCCTCTCTTCCAAAATCCCAAGTGGGATTTTCAGTGCCTGATCAGAGATAATCATGTGTGGCCTGTGCCAGGCCTCCTCATCCCTCTGAGGCACCCCATGCTCCTTACCTTACCAAACTATCTCTCCACTCAAAGAGTTGAAAATCCTGCTTGTATTTCAGTTCCCTGTCATCTTTGGGGAAGTGAAATCCATCCAACTGCTGAAATCCAAGCAAGCATGGAGCTAAAATCCTTCAGCAAGTAGTTCTTTCAGCCAGCTCCCAGAGTCAAGAAGGGGTCCTTCTCAGCAGTCAGCAGCAGCTTGCAATCTTCTCTGTTGGTTTACCCATTGACTTTCTGGGAGCAAGATTACAAATGGCGATCACATGATTGCTGGGCACTTGGTTCTAAGTGTGAACAGGCTGCCAAGTACCCAGATCATGATTACTTGACTGCAAGACGGTAGTACAATGTTTATAAGTTATAAAGCATCGTTTCCAAGGCCATCACTATTTTTGAATCAACATTAAATAAACAACCATAAGTTGAGGTCTACCTGTAGCTTAATTATTTTAAAGAAAATCTGTTCAACCCTTAATCTACTGTCAGGAGCACCTAAAACATAGCAGACTACCTATTTGTAATCAGTGAATCTACTTGTTTCTCTAGTTGTGCTTTCATTAAAGTTATCTGTCACCCTCATAAAATAAAAAAACTAAGAAAAACATCAGAAAATATTCACTTAATGAGGAACTACATCATCTGGGAGCCTACAAGTTCTCTTGAGGCTCTTTGTGTATTCCAGTTCATCATGCATGGCATAGGTTTATAAAAAATCATTACAAGTAGTCCTCACTTATTGACTGTAGCAGGGACCAACAACTCCATCACTAAGCAATGTAGTAATTAAGTACATCACTGCAACTTGGAATTCCTGCTGGCTTGCCCATTGACTTTTCTTGTTAGAAGCCAGAAGTGAAAGTCACAAATCACAATTTCATGACTGTGGGACACTGCAACTATTATATAAATAGTTGTCAAGCATCCAATCACAATAATGTGACTGCAAGGATGCTGCAGTGGTTACAATTTCCAGGACTAATCATTTTCAGCACTGTTGAAAGTTTGAATGGTCGCTGAACAATGGTTGATAAAGGCTACTTCTATAGTACTTCCAAACTTAATTAAGATATAGGGAATATGTGTTAACAATTAATACCTGAACTGTTGTGGATCTGAACTCAGCTTTTAATATGTTCTATTCTAACTCCAAAATAAAAGTCCTTGAAACTTAATTGTTACCAAAATGCTTCAGAGACTGAACAAGTGTGCTATTTTAAACATAACCTTACCCTTTGGATTGTTCTGTATGATTTGTTACAAAGATTTTTGTATCACAGAGCTGTTTAATTCTGGTTTTATTGCTGAAATATATATTATAAATAATTCAATAAGATAATATTTTTGGAAATGTGATCTCTTAAATGTAACCTCTTTACAGTAAAGAACAAATGAAGGAACCAGTTTCTCTGCCAGATCTGACAAAGCAGCTTACAGAAGCAAATCAGAAACTAGCAGAATTTCCAGAAAGCACAAAGGTAAGATTTAAGATAGGCAAATTGTTTTTCAGCAATGGCTTCTCAGCTTGTAGTGAATGTTGTTTATTGACAGTGACAATCTGATTAGGAAAAGCCTACAAGTCACATGACCTGAAAAATTCATGAGTCTCTTGAAGACTAAAACAGTTTCTGGTTCTTTTTCATGTTCTGGCAAAAAACATCAATTGTGTTCAGTTTGTAGTTCCAGACTCTCCTAGGAGAGAAAATCTGTGATTATTCTGCAGTTGGCAAAGTTCTGGCTTGTAAAAAGTAATGTACTTGCACTCCAACTGTAAAATGAAAAATACCTCCAACTTGGAAAACTGAAGAGTGACACAATTGAACACTCTTAAAATGGACAAGTTTGATAATTTTCCAGTTTTAAATAATTGATGGAGAGGATGTGTTTATCTAATTTGGTCATTCGTAAGTGAAACTATTTTTAAATTGTTAAAACTGATACTATTTTAATGGCATAAGGCTAGTTTTAATTTCATATTTTAACTCACCTTGCAATGTGTGTGTATTATATATAATGTTAATACAGTGCTGATTTAAATATAATGAAAATTTGACTCACTGACTTCAGGATAAGATACCTATTTGGAGATTCTAGTTTTATTTACTTATTTATAGGTTTCCCCTTTCCCTGATGTATTGGAGTGCTGCCTTATTGTGCTGCACATGGGTGCCCAGTACCAAGTGGATCTGATTCCAGAATTACAGGAGCAGTCATTAAATCTACTTAGGAAATACGGAAGAAATCACATATATAGAGAAGCCTCCAAGAAGTTCTTTACATGAAATTCTTACTACACCCTATTTTTTTCTCCTGGATATTAAGGACATTTATGAAGTTTGTTTCATTCTAGAATGAATGATTAGAAGACTACTGTTATACAGTCATACAAGATGTTATTAAGTATAATAGAATAATGTGGGGGAAAAAGAATACCTACTTTTTTCAAGCACTGCTAATTTTTTTTCTACTTCAAAAAGAAACTGCATAGCACACCACTCTAATAAACATACCATATGAACTATCTGGTCATCTCTCCTTTTAAAAGTATATCTGTCTGTGAATACCTAATCAATAAAATAATAGACATTCTAAACCTATTTAAATATTCTTCCTGGTCTAAAGTTCTTTCAGTATTTAAAGATAAAGGCTCACATTTTACAAAAAATATAGAAGACCTGAGGAAGTATTAACAGCTTAGTGCATCATCTGGTATATAGACAGTCCCCAGGGTAAGAAGGTCCGGCTTAGGGATAGTATTACAGATCCTTACTTATGAATAGGCTGTCTATTATCAAAGTGGTGCACAGCATTGTCCTTCATCACAGTGATGAACTGTTGAAGTCATGCAATGTTTTCATGCATTGCTGAAGCCACGTATTTTTAATATACAACCTGTTTTCAGTGCTTCATGAAAACATTGCATGGTGTTAGGAGCAAAAGACAAGACCCAGGTACCAAGATTCAAATTAACAGATTTACTATTCTTGCATATTTACAAGAATCTTCCCAACTAATGGTTGAACACCTGTAGCTGAAAGATGAAGTTCAATGACCATCAGGGAGGGCTGTACCTATTATTATGTTTATGGCTACACAGAGACTCCAGGCTGATGCCACATTTGATTCCTCTTGCTGGCTGAGCCCTCTCTTCTCCCAGACATGGCTTATAATGGTTTGTCAGCTCAAGAAGAACAACGCCTTCTGCCATTTTTTAGTAAAAGGCAGCCTGTTTGTAAATACAGCATGAGTTCTGACTTCGATTTATACTTAACTCAGGGACTTCCTGTATACTGTTTGTCAAGCTTGCAACATTAAACAAAAATGTCTTTTACATAAAGAGAATTCATGTAGAGATGAAAATATTTTACATAGTAGAATAATCATTACAATTTGAACTCTGCTAAAAACCTCCCTTTTCAAGATTAGATTTGAAAAAAAAAATTCACACAAAAAGTGAAACAAGTCTAGATCCAGGAACCTTAATGAAAACTTGTGGAAGCAGAGGGTTAGAACTAATCACTGTAAAGCTTATGTGTTGCAGCTGGGAGTTTTTCTAGTGATTTTCTTTTGCTGACGGTTCTTTTGGCACAAAACAATTATTGAGCATTCTTTTTTGAAAAATAATAGAACTCCAAGTCTCATGCTTTAAGAAAATTCTTTATTTTACAAAATTAAGAACCAGTTATATATACATATGCGCTTAACAGCAGTTTGTTATACTTTACATAATGGGGAGTTTAAGCTTGTTAAAATTTCACACTCTAAAGATTCCCCACCCCAACCCCCCAAAACAGGATTTTTGTTTTCAGCATTATGGTGCTTGCAAAACTATTAAATGAACTTTTAGTCTATAACTAATGAATAATCTGGGATTCCTCTTCAGAGTAGTATAAAATGGTAATCTAAAAGTTTTAATAGCCCATTATTACCAGATATTTGTGATTTTACCCAATTACTGAGTATCCTATTCACAGAAGGGTTAAAGTATTTCACTCAACATGAAATTATTTTTCATCCCAATTATTACTGCAGTCTCAAGCATGCTGACAGTTCTATTCTAAACTTGTTAAGATGAAAATTGCTAATATACTATCATGGTCCAGCAAGCTAAAGGAAGGAAGAACTAGTGATAATACCATCCATACCCACCATTATGGTGGTTTCTAGCATATATTAAAATTAGGTTTGTGCATGGTCTCCACCACCAGGGCTGAATGGATCACTTTCACAGACTGACGTACACAAAAGATAAAAACTAGCAGAGGGCTTAGAAATACCCTCATAGAGAGCAAAAGAAATTTTAAAATAAGTTGCCAAAACTAAATTTGCAAGTGCATGAAGGAACTTCAGCTCTACTGAAAATTCTGAAAGAACTACTTGCAAATTCAGTAAAGTTTAAAATAAAAAGGAGTTATATACATTATATGTAGCTTGAATCTGATTTTTACATAGAAGGTAAAACTCTCCAGCCATTGTGAAATCACTTAATTAGAATCTACCAAGATTCAAAGTAAAAATGCTTTTCCCTCTTCAAAAAAACACTAGTGCTTTTGTCATTTCTTGGAAAGATGTGAAACAGTTTCAAGAAGGAAATATACCTCTGTGGACCTATGTCATCCTAAAGCACCAATCTGTCACTGTGGCATATTGTTGATAATAGCCAAAATACTCATTTTCTCTTGAGCTGTTTCTACGTCTTCAGTCTGTTTCTGAGCCACTCCTGTGCCAAGGCCATATAGTCTCCCACAATATTTTGCATCATCAATTGTATCCTCAAAGAACAACTAGAGGAAAAAAGCATACAAGTGATAGCTCATTCCATCTAACACACTTTGTTATAAAACAAATAGATATAAAACCATTTCAACAGTGGCTGACATTTGCATAACCCAAAAGAATTAAGGCTGGTATAGCATCTCAAAAAGAATTAAAAGAGGTTATCAAGAAAAGCATCAGACTAATAAGCCAAATATTTGGAAGCAAAGTGAGCATACCTCTTTCATTCTGAAGAATGCCATTCCTGTAAGTAAAGAATCTGATCCTGCTTGGTGCTGCCGGCCAATCCGCTGCAAATCTAGCTGGTCAGCAACTTCTTGAAGACCTCCCTGTAATAAAGGAAGACTTCTGAAATGCAAGAGCTAATGTTCTATCTTACCTTTTTTGAATGGCTATCGGGGGCTATAGAAGTAAGCAATAGAGACCAGAATTTTAAAACTGTCAAGGCTAGGCTTTAAACTTGCATACAGAATTATGCAATAATCTCCAGCAATAATTTGGTGGTTCTGAATTATTGTACTGAATAAGCAGTGCCACTGAAAGGATGGAATTACTATACAGTTTGAATGAACTATCAAGTTACCATTAAAAAGACACGTAATAGAAAACAACAGGCTTCTAAAATGTTTAGCATTCTAATTAGTCTGTAACTGCATAGTACTTGGATATATTAAATTATATCCTCAAATAAGTCTCTTATTCAATACTAAAGAACCGTCATGTGGCCTGATAAAAATCATTTAAATTACAGCATTATTTTCTCATAACATAGCACAAATACCTGTTTTTTATACAATACACTTTTTAAATACAGTATGATTCATGTTTCTTTTGAATTTCTTTTTCATATGTCCCAGTGGGGCAGTAAAAATCCAAACAAGAACAAGAAGGTAGCAAAGAGATACACATACTGAATCTTTGCTGACTAGCAGTTGCCAAGATTTTTGCAAGCAATCTTTTTTTGACACAGTAGCCACAGTTCTAAATGGATTCTTTGGCAGTTTTGTTTTCTGTATACTTGAACCATCTCGTCTGCTAGTGGGAAAAGAGTATGTTTGTGATTTTAGGTTTTCCCACCCGAATTCAGTAATACTATTTATAGACTGTCTCTGCAATTATAGTCCAATTGCACAAACACCAGAGCTGAAGAGAAAAAATTATTTCTACCAAACAGCTGCTATTGTGGGAAAACTGGGAATAAACAGCATATATTTTATAAAATATTGTCTTTATTAATTTTGATAAGTTTATCTTTAATAATGCCTTTTTACATTTTTATGATTGTTTTTATGTATTTGAATATATTTGTTGTTTTATTTGACTGCTGTACACTGCCCAGAATCGTTCTTTGTGAGATGGTTGGTCATATCAATGTGATTGATAAATAAATTCTTGCCAAGCAATTATATGGTGCCATGATGCAATAGTTGGCTCCCACTTTCCCAAATGGCATTTGATTATCAGAGAATTTGTAATTATAGTAAAATTAAAAGCAACTACTGAATCAAAACCCTCATATACTTACATAAATACATAACTTACGTTAATCATACTGCCTTTTAAATTATAAATCTATTCATTCTTTTAATTCAGCTTTAAAGCAACTTTTATGTTTCATGTTTTGCAATACAATGATAAAATGTACCTTCAGGTTTTTGCAGCTCTTCATTAAATACTTAACATCATATATAGATGGAAAGAAAAGATTCAGGATATGAAAGAACTCATGTTCTTCTTCTGGAAGCCGAGAATCTGTCAGCAGTTTCACCATGTAACCAAAATCATAGCCGCTAATGAAATAAAAGTGCAATGGCACATGTTAGTTAACAACATGGCTGGATATACAGTGGAGCCTTGCAAGACGAGACTAATCTGTTTCGGAAGAGCTCTTAGTGCAAAATGCAAACGAAACGAGTTTTCCCATAGAATCAATGGAAAGTCGGACGATCCATTCCACGACCCCAAAAATATTCACAAAAAAATCATTTTCAACAGAATTTGATGTTGAAATGATTGCCCGTAACATCTGAAACAAGTAACAATGATTAAGACACAATATAAAGCAGGAATACAACAAACTAACCAACACTCATGGATCTGCTCCCAGGCAGATTCTGGCCTTGACTGCTGCTAGGCCTCGGCTGCTCCTAGGTGGGCTGCTCTCCGGTCCCCCTGCTGGCTCGGAGGATCTGCTCCCACTCAAGGCAAAAGGGCATTTTCCTTCAACAATGTCTTAGTACAGCACACGGACAGTAATGGAGCAAACTGCACGTGGCAGCGTCGACAGAACTCTCACACGGTTGCTGCCTGGATAGTAATGGAGCAAACTGCACGTGGCAGCATCGACAGAACTCTCGTGTGGTTGCTGCCTGGATAGTAATGGAGTAAAATGCATGTGGCAGCATCGACAGAACTCTCGTGCGGTTGCTGCCTGGATAGTAATGGAGCAAACTGCATGTGGCAGCATCGACAGAACTCTCGCATGGTTGCTGCCTGAACAGGAAATACAGAGCACACTGACTAAGGCATCGTGCAAAGTTTGCTCATCTTGCAAGATGCCACTCGTCTAGCGGAATAAATTCTATTTAAAATTTATGCTCATCTTGCAAAAATATTGTTTTGCGATGTGCTCATCTTGCGAGGTTCCACTGCAGTAGCATTCATTATTAAGATCTATTTTAATTCAATATGTTCCAATTCAGCATTATTATTGACAGTGGAAACTAAACTGGAGTTTAGCTCCTGAACAAGTAGAATTAAATTAAATACACTGTACAAATAAATTCTGAGAACAAAAAGTAGTTGTTCAGTGCACCTCAATGATTATAGGGATCTGGTAAGAACAACTGGAAAAAAGGTGTAACAAAAGAGAAGGGGAAAAACGCTAGAACCCAAGCAGACATACAATCTGAGTCATATGTTCAGATCCAGTAAATAGCTGAAAACTGATGCCTGAAGAAAGTAAAGTAAGTTGAACTAGTATTAATTACTATTACCTGGGCCAGCAGAGGAAACATGATGCAGACCCTGTCAGACAAGGAATTCCAGCTGGAGAAGGAATTCCAGGAGAAGAGTCTTTTCTGCCATGGCGTCCACCCTACAGAGCACCTTACTTCCCAAGTTGAGATTGCTCCCTCCCTTTTTTGCCTTGGTACTGTGCATGAGTTTGAGGCTCCATTGGGGATTTGTCATCATGGAGGTAGTTGTTGGATTAATCTTCCCACCTCCCCCCATGTATTTCTTGCTCCCCTTCTTGCTTCTTGCTATTTTATTTTTTGTTGTTCTGTTTTATTGTTTTTATGACTTTTGTGAGCCATCTAAAGCCGGATAATAGAATAAATATGTTGGATGGACGGACGGACAGACAGACAATAATTTATTTCCTGATTAACAATTACATGATATGGGGATAGGTGAGGTTAAATCCAAAAATTAACCATTCTGGGCAATTTTGAAATATTGAAAAAATAAGTATGTTTACAAAACCATAATTTATAATGAGACCATTTAAGAAAGCTAAAAATTTCCAAAAAAAATTGGATGCAAAGCAATGGCATTCTACAAATCATAATATAGTTAGAATTCACATTTATTTGCCGCTGAGGATCAGGCTACTCACCCAGACATTCACATGTTTCAAACAATTCCAACATACAATCCCTATCTATTGTATGCTTGATCAAATAAAAAGGCAAATAAAGCTTACTAACAAAAGAAAAATTAGACTAACCTATGAAATGAAAGCCATTTGACATTGTCACTGAGCACCACACCAGAGGTCATTAATAGTTCTGCAAAATGTAAGGTGTCAATCCCCTCCTCCTCATGTTTCTGAAACTGTAAGCCTGAGCTTGCAAGGAGATCTATGGAATCCTGAGAATACATATCTTCCCTAAAGAGAAAGACAAATGTTAAAATTAGTTTTGATTTTTCTAAACAATCACGGGATATCATTTATCTTATTACTTCCAATTCATTATTTACCATAACATGGTTTAAGTAGGTTTCTGGATCTCTTCTATCCTATTCCTATTCTATAGGAATACATCCTATTTCTCTTATCTGAAAATGGCCTGATATATTTGAAATAAACAGGTTATTTTCAAAAATACTTTATTACAAATGTAACGCATCTTTTAAAGATATTAACAGCTTCTGCTGCACAGATTTTGAAACATACAGTAATTCTTTTACAAAGGAATGGGAAACTGGCAAAAATCTTGTTTCTCTATGGCCATAACTCTATGTAGCAAGCTAGAGAAAGTATTCCTCCAATTCTTCAGACTTACGTAAGATTGAACTTGAAATTAAACTGCCAGGTATTGATTCCTAGAGGATACTCTCCTTTTTCATTTGTGAATGTCAGGCCTAGCTGGATAATTTTAAGAAGGTCAACATTACATCGGAGTAGTTGATATTGATAATCTATAGAACTGCGAAATTCGCCAATTGGTCGAACGACAACTCCAGGAAATTCTGTGTCCTATAAAGGAATGTAAGAAAACATTAAATCCAAAACAAGAATAAAATCTGGATATTATCTAGATATTAAGGTAAAAGCTTTCCCTCCCAGTCATGGCTGACTCGAGGGGGCAGTGCTCATCTACATTTCCTAGCCGAAGAGCCAGGGTGTCCGAAGACATTTCCATGGTCATCTGGAAGCATGACTATACACTGAGGGGCACAGACACTCTTATTTTTCCCACTGAAGGTAATACCTATTTATCTGCCTGCATTTTTACATGCTTTCAAACTGCTAGGTTGGCAGGAGGTAGGCAGACAATGGGAGCTCTTCCCATTACATGGCAGTTCACACCGTATTATCTGGATATTATCCCTACATAAATACATACATATTTAACTTTCATGGAAAAGCAAAACTTCCATTCACAAGTATGATGTATTCTTCTCCATTATACACTAACGGATCAACTGTCATAAAGGAGACATCCAAAATAGATACATACATCATATTGTTCATTTTGGTTCATCAACATTACACAAGTATAGAGAAAGAATAATGTAACAAGAAAAATGTACAACAAAACCACAAAGCATACATCTCTATATCCTTTCTATTTTTGCAAACTATTTGTTTCCATGAAGCGCATATACTGCTTCAAACACTGTCTTTCATTCTCTAAATTTTTCATTTCTCTTTTTCAGGGTCTCACTAAATCTCTCCACCTATAACTTCTTGGTTTTTCCCTTCCTCTAAATTAATTCACTCTTTATATTCTTGTACTTGTTTTGTGATACAATCAGTATTCACACTATAGAACCAAACTACCATATACCATTTCTCTTGTACTGGTCATTTTTGTACTGAATCCACATTCATTCATCACCCTTTTTTTAAATTGTATTAGTATGCTGCATGAAACTTGTAACTGATGGGATGCAAGATAAATTATGTTGGCTTTCAAGGTAGTCTCCAATTGTGCTAGCTTGAACATGACTTGAGCAAACTTGAAATGAAAATAGGGTTTGGTTTGATTTGTGATGTGTTGGGAATAAGTACCCAAATTGACCAGTACAGTTCTCACCACAATTGACCAGTATAGTTCTCATCACACTATCTCACCTATGGTATGTGAATAATTTTGGCTAATCTATTATTTTACTAAAAAATATTATATGAAAGCCTTGATTGACCAAAGCAATAAAAAATGACTGAAAATAGCATCTACAGGCCCATCTGATGTTCATTACAACAGATGGAAGATTGCAACAATATATAAGAGACTTTGGATTTTGGCGGCATATAAATTTAACAAAATAAATAATAAAGGAGCCAATGGTGAGTACAAATTTATGGGTTAAATGAAATCAACAAGATTAAAAGGGGAGAGAAAATGCAGAGTAATTTTTATGGAAATAAATAGTTTGGGAATAGATAAAAAACTTTAAGAAATGAAAGAGATTAGAGATCAATTTAAATGAGGGAATGCTGAAGGTATGACTTTCGAGCTCTATAGGGGAATAATAGTACATTGAAGAGTAGAATTAGAACAAATGCAATAAATGTCAGTGTCCCATTAAAAAAAGAAAAGCCAAATAATAAATGGTATGAGAATGATAATAAATAGGGTGATAAGGGTGAAGATATTAATGGTGTAATTGGAAAAATGTTAAAATTTATTATTCTCTTGCAGATCAGCTGTATGACTTATGTAATATGTAGATAAAGATTGTATCTGTTTAGAGGAATGTTATTGTTCTCTAAAGTATAAAGAAACATATTAAGTAAGCTTAGGATGGTGTCTGGCAGAATTCTGACATGAAAGTATACAACCCCGCTCAATGAACACAACATGGGAAGTACAATATGGTTTCAAGCTGAACAAGGAGTCTGCAAACCAGATTTTTTTCTCTTCAGTGAGTATACTGCAAATATATTAAAATTCATAACGAACCTTTGCTAATTTAGGAAAAAACTGAGAAATTAAGCAGTTTTGTATTACAGAAAGTTTGTATAAACAAGGACTTGAAGGTTGGTGAATACAAGAATCTTATTTGACAAAAATAAAATATGTAAAAGTAAATGAAATATTAGTGAACAGGTTCAGCATTGAGCAGAAAGACAGACAAGAATATGTAATTTTTCTGTGGTTATTTATGGGATACATACAGTCATGCAAGAAAGAAAGTACACTCTCTTTGAGTTCTGTGGTGTTATGGATCAGGACATAGTAAAAATAATCTGGTCCTTAGCAGTTCTTAAAAGTAGATAAATACATCCTCAAATGAACAAGAACATATGACATATTACACTATGTCATTATCTGTTTTACAAAAAGAAATCCAAAATGGAGAAGCCATGTGTGAAAAACTAAGTACACCTTATGATTCAATAGAACCACCTTTAGCATCAATCACTTGAAGTCATCATTTTCTGCGTGACTTTAGCAGTCTCTCACATGTTGTGGAGGAATTTTGGGCCACTCTTCTTTACAACATTGCTTCAGTTCATTGAGGTTTATGGGCTTTTGTCTATGCAGAGCTCTCTTGAGGTCCCTTCGCAGCATTTCAATTGACTGGGCCATTGCAACACCTTGATTCTTTTCTTTCTCAGCCATTCTGTTGTAGATTTGCTGGTGTGCTTGGGATCATTGTCTTGTTACATGATCCAGCGTTGCCAAACTTTAGCTCTCGGACAGATGGCCTCACATTTGATTCTGGAATACTTTGATAGACTGAGGAGTTCACGGTCGACTCAAATGACCGCAAGATGCCCAGGTCCTGTGGCTGCAAAACAAGTCCAAATCATCACCCCCTCCACCACCATGCATGACAGTTGGTATGAGATGTTTGTGCTGATATGCTGTGTCAAAGGACAGTCTTCCAGAAGTCTTGTGATTTGTTCAGATGCAACTCTGCAAACCGAAGCCGCGCTGTAGTGTTCTTTTTAGAGAGAAGAGGCTTTCTCCTGGCAACCTTTCAGACAAACCATACTTGTTCAGTCTTGTTCTAACTGTACTGTCATGAATTTTTAACATGCTGAGGCCTGTAGAGTCTGAGATGTAAATTTTGGATTTTTTGCTATTTCTCTAAGCATTGCACAGTCTAATCTTGGGATGAATTTGCTGGGACAAATTTCCATTCCTGGGAAGATTGGAAACTAACTGGAATGTTTTCCACTTGTGAATAATCTTCATCATTGTAGAATGATGGACTTTAAATTGTTTGGAAATGGCCTTAGAACCCTTCCCAGATTGACGGGCAGCAACAATTGCTTCTCTAAGACCACTGCTGATGTCCTTACTCTTTGGCACTGTGTGAACACACATCTCAATGCTGGACACCAGCAAACTCCTAAAACTTTGGCTTTTATCACACTTGCTGATGATCAATTGATCAAGGGCATCTAATTAGCAGCACCTGGCTGCTATTTAGCCTCTTTGTATCTATGGAAGCAGTAAAGATGTGCTTAATTTTCACACATGGCATCTCCATTTTGGCTTTCTTTTTGTAAAATAAATGTTGATGTGGTGTAACATGTCACATGTTTTTATTCATCTGAGATTGTGTTTCCCTACTTTTAAGAACTGCTAAGGACCAGAAGATTTTTACTTTGTCCTACTATGTAAAATCATAGAACTTAAGTGTGTACTTTCTTTTTCACAACTTTTTTTCTTTATACCCAGTCAAATTGTATCTAAATCATATGTACAAACAACCATGTGAATCTTTTAATTTCTTTGGCTATTTCTTATTCCTTTCCATCATGTTGTTAAACCTAGAGGAACAGCACGATGGGTATGCGCGTGTACAAGAAAGTATTTTCAATCTACTTCTCTCAGTTTTGCCGTTTTTAATTCTGTGGGCATTAGCTGCCCCCTTGCATTTTGTGCTATCAGCCGATGTGGCAAGTCCACCTGCCCCTTCTTCCTCCATGCCACTGAAAGAAGATGCAGGCAGAAACTCATGGCGTTCCATTGAAACTGTTTGATGAGAAAGTGCACATGAATATTGCTTTCAAGTAGGATAGTTGGAGCCATTTATATATTCTCTGAAGTATTGTACCCTGCAACCCATTTTTAGCTAGCTTGTTAGTCAGAATACTGTGGGCTACTCTGTCAAAGATGCCACAATTTTAGCATTAAGTCTATTAAGGAAGTTATGTGATCAAACGGTGATGTGTGTTTGTGTCAGACTAATGTTTACAGTTCTTGGATGTTCTTTGTTAAAGGAAAGGTGATTTGCTCTCCTCCAGTCATCTGACTCTTCTATTAGCTTCAAGGATAATATATAGTTTCAGTGGGCTACCCCCAGTTCCTTTGGGATTCATTTTTCAATCTGAAGCATTAGACTTGCCTCTTCATCCTACACATCACAATTTCATGGTAGAGTTCATACTTGCTTGTTGGATACAGAAACAAATTTTGATTAGTTGTCTTTATTTGATAGGGACTTGTTGCTATCTTCATTAAGAATCTGGTATACTGGGCTTTCTTTTTTCAGAACAATCTTAAGAAATGCTGTTCTTGTTAGGACTTTTCACCATTATTTTTAAAGAGTTGTATGGGTCTCCAGTTGACCACATATTTTACCTTGTTTTAAAAACAACTGAAGTAAACTCTGACAGTCAAGATTCATTCTCCAGTGAGCATTCAACAGGACATTCAGTACAGAATAGCTATCAAAACTATTTTTAAAAAAAACAAAACTGATTAAGCCCAATTTCCTAACTGACAACACTGTTGGAAGAAGGGATGGGATTTCCAGAGTGGGCTGAGAACAGGCCGTGGCCATATTCTCAAAGAAATAAAAATGAAGCTACATAGTCTTTTGAGTTTTTTATTTTTATACATTTTTGTATTAAAAAGGAAAAAGCATAATTACCACAAATTACAAAGGACTAAAAGCACTACTAGAATAATGAGTCACATCAGCCTATAAAGCAGATACTCTGAATAATATTACTGTTTATAATACAGGCTCTCATTCAAGTATTTTACAATTTTTCCTCTTCCTTTCCCCCCTCCCCAATGTGATGATCCTAGCACATGGGTCAAGAATTATATACTATTAACAGGAGATGGGATTGTGCATGGTAGGCTATATTAAGATCTTTTCCTCCCAGGTGATATATGGTAACAGTTTTTTTAAGTTTTTTTTTTCAAGAATAAATACAGCTGAAAGTGATTACAAACTCTTGTTTTGTCTTTTGCACAAGAGGATCAAGTGGAGCAGGCACGCACATTACATATCCTGCTCAGGAAAGCAGGTATACTAGATTTTCTTTTCTGTGAGTTTTACCTGTGTGTACAAAACAATCATGGTCTATTTCCCAGATTGTTCATCCAACATTTTCAGCAGCTTAACACAGACTTCACACCAATGAAACTCCAACCATCACGGTTGTGCACTACTGCAGGAACCAAGCCAAGAATTTGAGGCAAAAGATTTGGCCAGGTCTGTTCCAGGCATGGCACATAAATGCTTTTATCAGAAAATGGCCTTAAGAGGGCAAAACTTCCACCAAGGACATCATATCTTTAGCTGTGGGATCTCATTGGCCCAAGCCATTTTCTTGTACCATGATATAAAATGTGGAAAAGAGAACCACCACCAAAAATGCATGACTCATTTCTGTGAGGATGAACACATGCAAAACAATGTCAAAGAGGGCTATAGAGGGCCAGACATGGAAGAACAAAATCTGTAAAATCAAACAGGAATAGTTAAGCCCATGCCCTTTTCATGTATCCAGTCATAGCATATGCTCATCACAGATAAGTCGGTCCTATGTTCAAGTGTCTTCAGAAACTGAAAATGTAAACTAGCAGAAAAAGTATCTCTAGATTTTTTAAAGTGTCCAAACCCATGTTGCTGAGATGAACTCTCCCACCCATAATAAACCACACATTTGAAATTGATTTTTTTAAAAAATAATGGAGGCATCTAGCAATGTTAGCTATCCATTTCCTCTTAACCCTTTCCAAGTGTTTTAGTTGTCAACAAAATCCAAGATTGATATGGATAGACAGAAATAACAGAATTTGTTGTATTAAACAGATTTGATTGCTTAACAAAAAGAAAATATGCAAGTCATAAATAACTCCCATCCCAGCCCTATTTAAGCAAATAAACAAAAAATGCATGGCAGCACTCTAAGATTATGGTGTCATGTATCAATAGTACAATCAAGCTACCAGGAGCAAGAAAGGCAAGTACAAAACACTTGCACCGCTGTAACTTAAAAGTTGGGATGAGGGACAAAAAAGGGTGAAGATGACAGCACCAACAATTAATAAAGGTCACTTACTTTCCTGTCTGTTCCAAAGCAGATTTCAAGTTCCCCTTTATATGTAACCATAAAAGTTTACACCTACCCAGACTGACCAAACTATTTTTTAAAATGCCTTTTGCTTTCCACTGGGGAACAAAAACTTTCTCAGATATTAGGTAGGCAAAGAAATCACAACTGAAAGCCTCTGTTCCCAGACGGTATTTTCTTGTTATCAGAGCAAGGGATATTCAGTTTTATTAACATCCGTTCTCTTCCCAACAAGGTAGTCAAGCCTATTTTTGCTCAGGAAATCTATTTATAGGATTAGATCATGCTTTTTGACATACTGGTAGCCTATAATACACGTCTACAACATAGTCTACCAATCTCTTTCAATGCTGGTGCAGGAGGTTGTCATCAATACACACCCCCCAAACCTTTTAGTAGCAAATAACTTGAATTTCTCTGAACCAGTAAACTTTATACAGTCCAACCTCCTAACTTTGTCAAATATAAAAACATTCGCATAGCATTCTCACAGGTATTGCATTTTTTTAACCAATTACCCTTCTAGTTCTACAATCTATTACTCTCTTCTTAGGGCCCATCTTGTATTTGTAAAAATGATGTTTGTACAACCATGCACAGCAGCATTCTCATTCAAAAAGTCCAACCCTTCAGAGTTAGCCACCAGCAGAGCAGAATTGCTTCCAATAATGTTTTTGAACAAATATCCATTGGTTGAACTTTTTAAACACCAAAGCACTTGCTCCTACCTCATAAGTTTCCATAAAATGGCCATGGTATTTCCAACAGTTAGTTCTATTTTAGCATGGTTCTCCTAATGCAACATATTCTGCAACATCACAGTGGAATGCTCATTTTCATTGTTTTGCTTTAATGACAGAATTAAGATTTGTTATAACAACTGACATAGCAAAGAAAGCAAGCAATACCTTGATGCTATTCAGCCATGCTAGAACCATAATGTGCTTTATATGCTCATTGCACTGTCACTTATGAATACTGTGGCAAACTCTCATTAAAGCAAGCTTGATATAGCTAAACACAGTAATATCAGGAAGTACTAACCCTAGACAGAAAGTCCCATTCCTTGATTATCTACGTTTATAGTACCACGCCATCCATAAGAGGTTATAAATCAACAAACTGCCCTAACATACTTCCTGAAATACTAAATTAACATTTATCCGCTCCAAGTGTCTGTTATTGTTTTACAAATGTACTTTCCTGCATGTTACTATCAAAGACATACCTGAAACATGAATTCTAAAACGTGGAGTAGCCATCTGACAGTTCTGGCAGCAGACTCCACAAAAAAAAGATACGGTACCCCCTTTTCTAGGTATAAGGGGTGCAAGGAATAGAGGAATCAGTTCTCAGCATTACAGAAGGGCCCTCTGCACATGCATTATTAGAGAGGGGGAAGAAGAGGACTGTTTTAACCTAAGCCATAGTACATAAGACCACATAAACAGTATTGCACCATTTTACTATTATTTATCCCTTTTTGGAGCTATATGGTAAGCAAGGAGGGCATAATGATTTTCTTTCTCCTGCTGATTTTCTGCAGAACAAATACACTAGGAAAATAACAAAATACAGGGAGTAATAAGCCAGGTTGTCAGAAACATACTGTAGCATATGTTCTTCTCGGTTCCCTCCTACAGTTCAGGACAGCTGTTTTCAATACAGTTACAACCACGCAAACATCCTCCAAAAATGCCAACAGTTAGCCCAATAGCCTCCAAGATAAACTTGGTGCTTTGTATAAAGTTGTATGACACAGCTGACATGGATCCAATTCATGAAGTAATTTGTGTGTGTGTGATGGAAGAACATCAAAGTGATGCCTGTGAATAGTCTAAAAAAGCAGCATCCTTGGCTACATGGTCATTCCAGGGAAGGGAGGCAAGTTATTATAGCTTTTATTAGAAAGAATACAGAAAGAGAATCCTGTGCAAGTAATTAACACTTGTAAGATACCTCATATTCAGAAATGATCAGATACAAAATCCTACTTTGCTTAGAATAAAGGTGTTTTCCTATGCACGCATTCCTTAACCACATAGATGAAAAGCAAGGATTCACGCCTTTAGATCCTCCGTGTATTACTTCTTTCCTGGCACAACTGCCTGCCTGCCCTGGGATAGGAAGATTCCATGAAATCAACAAACAAGTTCCTGGCCTGTCCTGGTGGGAGAGAGAAGAAAATGGCGGTGCACCTGGAGATCTAAGAGAAGCAATGGCAGATGCTGTTGTAGGACACTAAAACAGTGGATACATTTACATCAGCTTCAACTACACAATAGCAGAAGTTGCAGGCTGAAGCGCCCCAGTATTCCCCTGCTCTGGAGAGAAGCTGTCTGTGTGGTTTGAACCAACATTCAGCTAGATCTCAACAATATTGTTCCAGTTGATGCGGATCACAGCTGGGTTAAAGGGAAGACAGTCATCAGCTACTGCACTGCAGACAAGAGTCACTGAACAGGAAACAGATATATATCAGTTTGGCTGATTCCCAAGGAGATGCCATTTTCCCAAAATGCTCAAGTCAGGGATGCCTACAAGTTCCCAACTCCACAATAAGGCAACTTATTATTTTCAAGGAAGGAAGCAAAGAAACAGATTTTTTTAAACAAGTTTTTTTGTGAGTTTTGTTTTTTTTTAGGTGAAAGCTGCTTTAGCCAAGTCTTAGCATTCCGATGCGAGGGGAGACACTGTGCAAGTTTATGTTCTACCCATCACGCAAAAGAACTGGGCAAGCCCAATGTAAAGTGGGCCCACTTTCAGCCGGGGTCCTTTGGTTCATTTCCAGTCGTAGCTTTCTGACAGAAAAGATGAGCAGCATAGAGGGAGCCACAACAGAGAAATGGTGGTACATGTGATGGTAGTAGAGACTCCTCATGTGCATTGCCATATCCAGAAGAGGCGGTGCCTGCTGAACTTGGAAAGCCAAAGGCTAGTTCTCCAAATAACTCTACGTTGTTCGGTCCAAACTTCCAGCTTACCAAGTGGGCTGCATAGTTGTTAAGTGTTCAGAGGGAGGAGAAGGAGCTAGATTGTGAGGCTGCATGATGCAGAGTAATTTTGGTTTATCCAAACAAACTTCTATCAATAATTTAAAACTTGATATATATATATATATATATAATATATATATAATATATTTATATTTATAAAAATCTCCCCTTTCCCAACCCAACCTAACCCTTGAAAGGCGCTAAGACATGGAAATATGAAGGTCTGGCTCCAATCAGTGACTTAATCACAGCAAGGAAAAAGATGCATTCAACTTGGATCATCTTGTTTTTCCAGCCAACAAGAAAAATCATATGCACGGTATAGCCCCACCTCCTGCAAGCAGCCTGGTCTTGGATTTTTACATTCCAACTCCCTGTCCCCTTTTCCACTGGTAGTTCTACTACATCTCCTTCCCCACTGTTTGGGTTTCCACTGTGGCTGTGGAAACTGCATGTGGATGGCTCAGGTGTTTGGCATCTTCCTGGCTTGATGAGGTGGGGACTTGGCTGGATGAGGCAGAAATTTGATTGGATGGAGTATGGCCAACAGCCTTGCTAGAAGACTGAGATGGATATCGTTTCCTTCCATCTACTCCTACTGTTGCTGCACATCTCTTGTGGCTACCTTCTTCCCCTATAGGAGGCTGAAACAAGAAAAAAGCCATTAAACTGATTTATGTAGCATCTCAGTATTGCTGTCAAGTATGATTTGTACATATATTTAAAAGAATATCCTGAGTTTTGTTTGTTATTTTTTTTAAATAAAACTCAAAGTCCTAGCTTTCCTTAGTACTTGTTGCTTTGCCCACACTTTCACAACTGAGAAATTAAAGACTGTTCATTCTGCTTTGAAATATTAAGGGGAAGATTGTATAAGTATTGAGCAAAGAACTTTAGGAAAAAATCAAAGAGGATAGTGGCCTGCAGCACCCAACCTTTGCCATGTCTGTACTGGACAAACTAGAATGAGCCTTTAGCAATGGTAATCCACTTCAAAATATGTTTTCCAATTCTGGTTTGAAAATGAGCTATATCTAATTCTTAAAATCTTGATATTCACACCTTCACCATAATCAACTGAAGACCAGCAGCTTTCATATATGACTAAGCTATTTTTTTTCTTCCTTGCATTTTCCTGCAAGTGCAGGGTTGGCTTTTTTTTTGATCAACGAAGTTTTGATCCATTGATTGCAACACAAATTGACCACTGGTTTGCTGCCTGAGCCTGACACGGTGGGCTAAGAGAAAGTGACTGGTCACTTACCTAACAAGTTTTCATGCCTAAGATGAGACTAGAACTCATAGTCTCTTGGTTTCTAACTTGATGCCAACCACTAGACCAAACTGGCTGCTGCTATTTATTATTATTATGTTTTTTGCACAGTCAGCCAGATGTTTAGACTGTATTTGGCATTTTTATCTACGTACTGAATCCTTCCTGCAGACCTGGGATAGGCAGATGTTGTTTGATGGTGTCTTTATTGTCATTTTTATCCTGCCTTTTACACACACACACGTAGTCCTTGGCTTACAACCACAACAGGGACCAGAAAATTTGTTGTTAAGTGATGTGGTCATTAAATTGAGACAGCTTGTGACACTACCCAATTTTACGAATTTTTGTGAGCCGTTAAGTGAATCAGTGTGGTAATTAAGCAAGACATCATGTGACCACAACTTGTGACCTTTCCTTCTGACTTCCCCATTTACTTTGTCAGAAACTGGCTGGGAAATTTGGAAATGATGATCATATGACTTCATGAAGCTATGATGATTGTTAAGTTTGAGGACTGGTTCTAAGGCTTTTTCAGTGCTGTCGTAATTTCAAAAGGTTGCTAAACAATGGTCTTAAGTCAAGGTATGTATATATTTACTGTATATACATATATAAATAAAAAAACTCAAAGGTGTAAAACATACCTAATTCTCCTGCCTCTTCTCTTCTTTTCCTCACAATAACAACCCAAGTAAGGTGGATTGGGCTGAGAGAGTATGACTTGCCCTAAGTCACCTACCAGGGATTACAATTAATTTACAAGCAGAACTTTCTATGACTTCATATTGTTTTCTATGACTTCATATTCAAACACATTATTATTACCACACTATGTCCTGATGTAGCCATAAAAATTGGAGAAAACACATTACAAACATCTGTATTAGAATGAAGAAACAGCTACTTGTACCCACATCAACTCTGAAGTCTTCAAGGCGGCGGAATTTGCTGAGGTATTCTTGCAATTTGCAGTCAATGTCCAAGTTTTTGGCTTTGGAATATTTTAAGAAGGCCCAAAATTTTTCAAGCCCATAAAGCTGGCCTATTAACAAGGGACAAAAAGCTAAGAATAAGTCTCATCTAACGAAGAACTAAGAACCATTTCATTTCAGCAAACGCTAGAATGACAAAACACTGGCGACCTAGCAAGATACCACAACAGCTTTTTATTAGCTAAGTGTATGTGTTACTTAATAATATGTGTAGAGAATAAGGTTTGGGAAAGAAGGGACAGAGGGGCAAGAAAGCACCTGGTCCTCTTTAAGGGAGGAAAAGAACATAAAATCAAATGAAATCTTGGCCTCAGAAGGCAGTTTTCCCTATGCATAATATTCAAAAAGTCCTTTCATACTACATTTTTGGAATCACAGTATAGTCAAAGCTTAAACTATTTATTCTAAAGAAAGATTACAAAATTACTGGAAAAATGCCCACAATTTATTGACATACAAATCCTTTGCAATATCAACCACCATGTGTGCTTTCAGAAAACATCACTAACCAGCCTCAAAATCTTTAATAGTTTCTTCTTGGAAATCCTTAAATATGTCAAGTCGGAATTTCTTCTCCAGTCCGTAACTATAATATCTGAAGAGGCATTCCAGTCCATACCTGTAAGACCATACCATCCATTACATCACTACTTCCTCCAGATATTCTAATTTTTCTTGCAAGAGTTATTAATCAAACCAGACAAATTACTAATTTAACATCCCTTTAAGGACTGTCACCATATTTGCTACTTAAGCTAAGATCAATCCATATTTCCCCTTTCCATATTTAAAATGCCAACCATGATGATGCAGTAAATAAGTTTGGGCCTACCTGTAGCCTTCCTTTGCATCCTCCAGAGCCAATTGCTTAAATTCCTCATACATTTTCTTGTTAAAGTGATCACGAAGGAAAAATGACCAGAATCTAAAGAGAGTATTCATTTCCTGGGACTGGCCAATGCCCAGCCGTTTCCGTTCTGGTGAAGAAAAGAAGAGAAAACTCTTAAGAATTATTTTAAAGTGTATGCCAATTAAAATACTTCACTTTGTCCTAAAGACAAAATACACAGAATGCTATCACTATGTTTCTATTCAACCCACACACAAAATTAAGAATCTGCTTATTCCCTATCACCCTGAATGCCTAGTCCTTTGGAACTTGAAGCCAGGTAGAGAGAAATTTCTGTAACTTGCATTGTCACCTATAAAACAGCTGAAGGATTGCAGTATTAAATATTATCATATAATGAATGAAAGAAGCCTGTATTTAAATGAAAGGGAAGCTTATCTTCAAAACTATCCACATCAATTAGAAGTGCAACTTGCCTGTAGCTTTATACAAGTGAACAGATAACCATGCAGAACAGAGAAGTTGTTTTTTCTTCAATTCACAAGAAGCCCTGCTGTTGTACTACAAGTAGCATTGGTCTACAGATTACTACTTCAAACAATAACAAAGGCTTGCATATCACTGCTAAGAAGTGAAATTTGGCCAACACATTAAGCATAAGTTCACTAAGGCATGCAGAAAAATCAAATACCTATCAACTTCAGCAGTATCTAATAACTCACCATTAAGACAGCGCCGGCGATACTTGTGGTAGACATGTTGTGTGAAGCCATTTTCTTTCAGGAGTTCATGGGAAGGATGCTGGAACTTAGGCAATGATTGTGGGGTGCAGCCATAGCTGCCTATGGCTGGGGTGCCTTCTGAAGGACTGGAACTAGGTAAATAATTTTTTAAAAATCATGTCAATAAAGGAACCAACTGCTCAAATGTTCAGAAGTAGATACAGACACATTACAGTCAATTAAGATTTCAATCTGACAAGTTCTTCCAAAGAAAGTATTAAATACTAATTAAAGAATTATTCTGAGAAAACAGGACATTGACGTATGAGAAAGAAGAGTACTCTACAGTCAGTTTCTTCAGGAGGCTCTCTCTTGTGTTCTTCAACTTCAATGAAAATCACTATGCTTTTTGGTACCTGATGGATGCTGTTCGAGGTCTATGCTCCCGGGAATCCATCACCCAACCAACATGACATTCCATTGGAGGATTTGAACTGTGCCGTGTTTTCCTTTTCCGAGGTGTCTATAAGAAGCAGAAGGAACACATGAGAATTCTCCACAACGAGGCTTCACAAATCATTTTAGCTGAGTCAAAACATATCCAATATCTATAGACACATAGGAACTGATGTGCAAGCCTTACCTTGGCATCTATCAATCTGCCTTCCTTAACCACTGGATAAAACCGGGGCGTCTGTATAGGGTCCTTCAGCTGAGGTGTACGAGGGGTCCGGGGAGTTCTTGTATTACGGTAGTTTGGGGATTCTGGAACAGTTGTTGGCAAAGATCGGGCAATGGTTGAAGGTTCAGGCACACCAAAGAGTTTATTTGCCAGGGCATCAGTTGGAACTACAACGAGAAAAAAAATGGTAGCAATGAATTTGGCTGCTTATAAACAAAAATAAAAACATCAGCATCCATCCTCAGAAACAGTGCTTTAGTGAAAGCAATAAAGATTTTAAAAAGCAAGCACAGAATGATAGATTTGGGCCCTGAAATAAAGATTTTTAATGTATGCTGCTTAAAGTCACCATGTATGACATGGGCAGACATATCGGCTTAATAAACAAACAATAAAATAAGAAGTTGTTCTAGATGCTTTACAAGAAAAATTAACCTCAGAAAAACAGAGAACAGCAGATTAAATACAGCGGTGTCATCTCGCTTGCGTGTCCTTGCTAGCTCAGCTCAGCTCCCCGGAGGAAATAAAGAGGACACGGATG
>JANHZU010003475.1:94572-106364 GCA_032468055.1 Acrochordus granulatus
AGACTGAATGGTCAAAAGATTCCATAGGGAAGACCACTTCTATTGAAGTTTAGTAGGTGAATCATTGTGTGCTCTACCTTGCTGGAACCTGGGTGGTCCTGGAGGAACTTCCTGATTTGGATCAACAGGAGGCTCAGGCGTCAGAGTGTCAAATTGCTCTCTGCTGATCATATTCACCTTCTTGAAGTTTTCTACTTCTTGCTACATTTCAAAAGATCACAAATGGAAATAAACATACATGCCTAGAAGAGACTTATACTTTATGTCTATCGAATCAAAGCAGCACCAAACTCTCCACAAGAATCTCAGTAATTGGGGACACAGGAAGTGCCTCCTTAAACGTGACTATCAGCAATAACTGCACATGAAATGTCATCGTATCACCTGATCATACAACTCACCATCTCAGTGTAAATTATCAGAATTCCAAAACAAAGCCTCTGTGTACGGTGAGTTAAGAAATTCCACTTAATATTAAAATCAATGTAATTGTAACAGATGTTCTTTTTGTATGGTTGTGTCCCATTCACATAAACAGAGACAGATAATAAGTTAATAAAAGGAGGTCATGTAAATAATGTTCTGACTTCCTCTTCACATTGTTTTAACTATTTTTTTCCATGCTTAGCCAGCTCATCTCAGAAGTCAAAATCAGGAACTGAAAAATTATCAGGAGCAGCTGACTATGGGGAGGTGAGATACAAAATGAACAGGTTGTTTAGTGCCTTTCTCTCATCCAATCAAATATAATAATTCAATTATGTTTTGTTGAGCCCAAAACTATCTAATGATTCTGTATTGCATATCTGTAAACATTCTCAAACAATATGCCAAAGTACTCTATAAATCTTCATTCACCATTGCACTTCCTTTCAGCAAATTAGAAGGAAAAGGGCTAAAAACCTCTGTTGTTTATTTTAATAGTTGTATATTCCAACTATCTCTGGTAAGCAATATAGGTTACAACCACTTATTCAGTGATTCAGTTACAATGGCACTGAACAAGTGGTATATATGACCAGACCTTGAAGTTTTAGTCATCACAGTAGGCAAGTATTCATGCAATTGCGATTGCCATCATAACCCCAGGACTATATGGGTCATTAAGTGAGAAGATGCAGGAATCCCAGACAAAATTTGCGGAGGGTGTTGCAATTTGACAAATGGCTCGCACTTATGACAATTGCAGTATCCTGAAGTCATGTGTTCATCGTTTGTGACCTTCCCTGCCAGCAAAAGCAATGGGGAAGCCAGCAAGGAAGGGATCTTGTCCTCCATAGCACTCCCCTCCACCTTCCCTCCCTAGTACCTCCTCATCTACAGCACCTGCCAGCCATCCTGCATTCTGTAGCACCTTGCTTGTAGAACTCTCCCTGCACTCCAAAGCACCTGCCCATGGCAAATACCACCTTCATGGCACCCATGCCTGGGATTCCTGCATCTTCCCACTTAATGACCCCACAGTCCTGGGGTTACAATGGCAACTGGGATTGCTATCATTAAGCGATGCAGTCATGAGATGTTTCACTTCACAACTGCATTGTTTAGTGACAGAAATTCTGATCCCAGTTGCTGTTCTAACCCAAGGTTGACCTGTAAAGAACTATTCTGATTTGCTGCAAATTAGCACCCTCAGTGACCACCAGAAATCCCAAGTAAAGGCTGATAAGCACCACAAATTTAATTACAGATCAATGTTTAGTGTCTTTCTTTTAAGTCCTGAAATATTACAAAAGCTTCCAAATTTACCTGATAAATTTAGCACATTATATCCTACCAAACCAATACTGTGGCTAGCAAAAATCATCTTGTTGGTACATTTCAAGTTTTGAAGATGGATCAATACCTTTTGTGAAATGAATTAAATATTTCCACCAAAACTTTGGTTGCCAGATCCATTTATTCCAGCAAGTTCAAATATAGTTAATAGGGAGAAGTTACCACAAAAAATAGCAGAGTTGATAGAATAAAATTAGCTATTACAATTTTAAAGAATAGTTGATTGAAAGTTCAAGCTGATCTTTGTGCAACTTAAGATAAAAATATGGTTAGAAGATGTCACCAAGGGTGTGATGATAATTATGAAATTTTAGCTCTACTACAACAAATGGTAACTTGGACCTATAATTAAGCATTTTATTCCATATTTTCAAAAATAAAAGTAGTAAGTACTTTATTTAGCTTCAGGATTTACACCAACTGCAGGTAGTCCTTGCTTAAACAGTAATTTGTTCAGCAACTGTTCAAAATTACAACAGTGCTACACAAAGGGACTTATAACACATGCCTGGCAGTTGAAGCATCCAGTTTTGTGATTGCAATTTAGGCACTTGGTAACCCATTCACACTTACAATGGGGTGCCAAGCACACTGTGATCCTGTGATCACTATTCGAAATCTTCCCTGCCAGCTTCCTCGGAAAGTCAATGGAGAAGCTAGCAGGGAAGTTCACAAGCTGCTGCTGTCTATCAACACAACTAACTACCTCTGGTTCTTGCGGGATGGCTGAAAAATATCTCCTGAAATCCAAGCATGTTTTTGGCACAGGGCGTTTGCAGCAACAAATTTGGCATGGGGAATTTGGAGCAACACCCAGAAATGAGTGTTCTCTTGGCTGCAAGCATCTGATGTTGCAAATGCCCTGTTCCAAAATCTTGCTTGCATTTCAGGACAGACTTTCTTCAGTCAGCCTCTTTGAGAATGAAAGGGCTGCTTGCCAGATTGATTTCACCCTACATGGGCTTGGATTTTGGATGGACCTTTCTGAGCAGGAGGGGAGGTGAACATTAGCTCTGGGCTGGATAAAAGAAGTTTGGATCTTTGTAATCCAAGCTTCTTTTCTCCAGCCCCGTGTTGGAGTTCTCTTCTGCACAAACAGGGGAGCCTGCTTGCCCCCTTCAGCAGGCAGCTCTTTTACTCTATCTGCTTAACAACACAACTGGGAGAGTCAGAATTGCAGTCATTGAGTGAAACAGTCATGTGGACATCTTGCTTACAACTGCAATGACCTATGACCAAATACTGGGCTCAATTGTGGACTACCAGTATTTTGTTTTTTTTTATGTGGCCTAAAAACAGTCTACAAATCTGTGTTTCTGACTATATCCAAGATAAGAAGAAATAACCAAAAAGTAGAGGGGCAAAATAACATAATAATAGAATTATATAACAACTTGCTTTTCAGAGAAGGACTCAAAAAATGTACTATAAAGCAGCATGAAGTGCAAGTTCAATGTTAGCACAGAAAGCTGAAAAAATAAATTCCTGAATATAATTCCAATTTGGAAATAGATATGCTTAAGATAGCACATATAAAGAGTCACTTCTTGAATATATATTAGAATGCCGGTATATACAAGAACAAGCATCATCAGTATAGGTCATGGCTCTATAGTTGGTTGAAGAATTCTGGGGTTGAAGTCCACACATCTTAAAGTTGCCAAGGTTGGCTAATCCTGGTATAGATTATAGATGAAGGTGATGGAAACCTTCAACAAATACAAACTAAACATCACATCTAAAAGATCTAAGTGACAAAAAAGAAAGATATGGTTTTGATAAGTTTCTTAATTTCAGATAACAGCATTCTGTTATAGAATATGAATTGATGATAACCTTTGTTGTTTAAAATTTATAGCCATAAGCTGGCTATTTTCATCACCAGTGACATGAAATAAATGTAGCAACACTGTCCTCATATTTTCAGGATCAGAATATAGAATCTTAGTAGAGAAGAAGGAAAACTGTTCTCCAAAAATGAGCTCACTCATTTAGATGTATACTATTTCTATACTACCTCATATCAATTCTAGTAGGTGTACAATAAAACCATCATTAAAGAAACAAAATAAGCTACTGTAACAAATCCAAAGAAATATCTGACCACTAAACATGTAACTGTGGTATTAAAAAAGCCTCTACCACTCATGCATGCCTAAAAAAGACATGAAAAATATTCTGTCATGAAGAATAAGCAGGTGGCTAGTGTGCTTGACAATTCATAATCCAAATGATAGTAGGAACATGACAACTGGTAAATTCCCCCGCAAAGCCCTCTACAAATATGGTTGTCACACATTAGATACAAAAAAATGCACATGTCTGAGTATAGTGGCTTTTAAAAAACACTCTAACCAACAGAAGCTGCATTCAAAGTAGAAACATATCTGCAGATGAGCTGGTAATGATCCATTTGTGATTTTTCTGACTGTGATATCTGACAAGAAAAAAGATAAGGCATGCCAAGGTGTTAAGATGTATGTGAATAAGCTATAATCAATGATTAAATGGGCCCCACCAAAAAAATGCCTGAAATCAGCCATGGATAAACATCTGCTTGCTGAATCTACCATTTTGTAAGTTTTCCTTATACATATGTTCATACAGGTGGGTGAGCAAAAAGACTTTGTCCTAATATATGAGGTACACACTGTAATAATGCACTCAAGACATTTGCTTAGCTCCATCTATAATATAATCATTATTCATTTGGAGTAGAGAATAATAAATCCTGATTCTCACCTTTATCTGAGAATATTCTGGTTCAAATTGTTCTGTCCATAGGTCCTGTTCATAGTAATATAGTCCATCATTGATCACTTTGGCCAATTCAGAGCTCATCTTTGCCCTGGAAGTGTGATTGCCTGTTCTGTCTCCCCCTGGATGCCGGCGCAGATAGGGGGGTGTCTGTGTTACAATCAAAATTTTATTCACGTCCCTGTCATCAATCTCGTAGTCTGAATCCTCATCCGACCAATCAGTGAAGGTGTTTTTACGGCCATCCATCTGTTCCATTTCCTCATCAAAAAGAAAGTCCAGCTCCTCAGGTTCATCTTGATCCTTCTGCTTCAGTGGTGTTCTAGACTCTTCTGTTTTCTGGTAACAGATGAGGCAGTGTTACTAAAATAGGAGCTGGTGGAGCACTAAGCTTTACTACAAAACTAACAGGCAAACTGCAATGAATTCTCATTTTCATCCTCAAGATAAATAACTCAATGCTTCACAAGCAAAGCATGCCTTGAAAACAAAGTCTTCTTTATTTAATCACACTATGTATCTGTCCAGACAGGAAGGCTAAGAAAGGGCAGAAATGTACAGATAATCCATGCTTAATGTCCATTCATTCACCAAACATTCAAAGTGATGACTGTGCTGAACAAAGGCACTTATGACTGTCTTCAACGTTCTGGTGAATGCAGAGCTCCCGTGGAGAAAATTCAGGCATACATTACATTGGAAATCCCATATTGGACTGACAATAATCTTACAATTTTTGATCTAGAAAGATTATATTCTACATTTTGTTGCTTGCTTAAGAGAAAGAGTAGCTATCCCTAAGGGATTTTTAAGGCTGTCCCATTAGATATAAAATGTAGAATAAAAGAGAAAGACTCAAACAGTAACCACTGTTACAGTCTCTTAAATGGCACTTTCAAGTAATGATGTTTCATTTCAGGCTTCTGCAAATACATCCAAGCCGGACTTTTGAATTCAAACAATCTGATCTCCAGACATGGAGAAGCACATCTCCATCCAGCATATTTAATGCAATTAAGGCAAGATTTTTAAATTAGTCAGCTTCTAAAAACTTTCTGTCTTCTGTATCTATCATTATATCCAATAGAAGGTCTGGCCTCCAATGCAATTTGCTAATTACCTTGGGTCTGATGGGTGATGGTCTAGGCCTCTTCTTCACTTCAATCCATGCCTCCGAGTCCAAGTCAGGCAAGCTGGCAGAAAGGCCTTTAGGCAGTGTCTTCAGGTTACTAACTTCTTCTGTCTTGTTTGGTATGGGACTGGCAGAGCGGGGAGAACCAGGAGCAGATTCTGTAACATGTATTTAAATAAAGTATCTGTGAATTACTTGTTTTACAAAGTATCAACAAAAAATAACCTCTATAATGTAAATTAGTCTTGGATGAAAAGGAAATGAAAAAGTGGCATTGTAATTCTACATTGTATTAACTATGCATAAAAAAGTCAGGTTATGTCATATTTTTTGCCAGAATCTTACTGGCATTTAATTTTTAGAAACTAGCTCAACTTTATTTTTACCAAATGAAATGTCAATTTCTTTGCAATGAGGTAAATTAATACTATAACATTTAGAATTTTTTCTCCATTTCTTCACTGATCTTGCTTACTTAAGCTTTTCCCCTATCCACTTATCTAACAATTCTTTGCCATAGCACCTATCTATACCAGAAAAAATATAACTGGAAAACATATTATGAAACAGATAGAAACTTGTCTGATCATTACAAAAAGTGGTAGGAACTTACTAGCGCAGGAAATTTGTACTTCCCAATGTCAGGATTATGATTTCAAAATGAGGAGCTTTCCAAGATAAACAAAAATGCATTTGAGATATTCTTTATCCAGAATACATGCTCAGATGTTGGCAACAGATAACAGAAGCCAATTATAACTATAGCTTGCATGAGTGAGGAAAGCAAGTTGTTCTCTCTACTTACTGCTAACTCAATGCACAATATAGTACTATTTTATTGTTAAGAGGATTCACAGAATGTTCAGACACATCTGCTACTATGAAATAATCAGAATATATCTATTTATTTCAAGACTTATAGGGGACCCCAGCTTAGAATGGGTGATTCTGGGTAATATACAAGATAAATACATGACAAATCAAAAAGAAAGAATCTCCTCAAAGAAAACTAACAACAACAAAAAATATTTCCTAAAATTGAGGAGACAATAGGAGATATTGTCCTATATCTCGAAGAAGAAATTGTTTGAGAGAGCAGGTACAACCACAGAAAAGGTCCTAGGTCCCATAAGATGACAAAAAAAACAACAACAACTGGAACATGCCCTCCCTATGGGAATATGCAAATATTCCCTATGGGAAATATTTCCCTATGGGAAACAAGCAGATGTTCTTAGGAGAAGGAAGTCCCTCAAGTAATCTGCTCTTATGCTATACAGGACTTTAAAGATAATCACCAGGAACATGAATCACACCTAAAAGCATATTGGGAGCTAGTGCAGTTCACAGAGCAGTGGTGTTATGTGGGCACAATGAGATATACCCATAATTACCCATACTGTTGCATTCTTGACCAATGTAAGTTGCCAGATGATTTTCAAGGACAGCTCCATGTTTAGTGCATTGCAACAGTCCAACTGAGATGATCAAGGTATGAGTGACTATGAGCAGGCCCTCCCAGTCCAGTAATGGGCACAACTGGAACACATGACATAGTTGTACAAAGACTCTCTTGGCAACAGCTGTCACCTGCTTTTCAGCAAGAACTGTGAATGCAGGAGAACCTCCAGGATGCATATCCCATACAGAACCAAAAATGACAACTCTGAAACTCCCAGATCTGGGGGACCCAAAACTCATACCCACTTAGTTTTAACAGGGTTGAGGCACAATCTGCTTTTCACCATCCAGACTTTTGCAATATGGAAAAGAACCTTGACCACTTCATTTGGAGGGTCAGGGACAAGATACATAGTTGGATATCATTGTCATACTGAGGATACCTGACAGTTAATCTCCCCTTGTGCCTTCAAAAGGGGGAGGGGGGAGAAAAGAGGCTTGAGGTATCCAACAAAACAGAAGTCCAGGGCTTGACCACTTCCCTCCCCCCAACATGAACTAGAACCAGCCTTGGAGGAAGGAGAACCACCACAGAACAGTACCCACACATTCCCCTTTACTGGTGCAGGATGCCACGGTTGATGGTATTAAGGACTGCTGAAAGATCAAGGAAAGCCAGTATGGATGCGCCACCTCCATCCGGAACTCAACACAGGCCAATGACAAGTGCAACTAAGTTCTCTCCATACAAAACCCTGACCTAACTCCTGACTGGAAAGGGCACAGAGAATCTGCTTCCTCCAGGGCTTTCTGAAGTTGAAAGTCTACTATCTTCTCCACAAATGTCCCTTAATAGGGAAAGCTGGAGACTGGATGAAAATTGTCCAGATTGGCTTGATCCAGGGATGGCCCCTTGATCACTACTTCCTTCAGAGCTATGACAAACTCGAGTCAACAGGTAGTGGTATGTCCATTATAGAGGAGATAACATCTCCCAATTTCCAAATCATACAGCCACTGCCCAAAAACAAAAGCCAGGTCTAACATGTGCCCCCCCCAGATCAAAACTGCAACAAAGTAGGTCAGATCCATGGTCGTCATGCAGTTTCTGGGTTTGTCCTCAAGAACCGTTAACCTGGGGAATTCTACTGCCACGCCAGAGACAACATCAAGCAGAGCAGGCAGGGAGGCTGGTACAATAGTAGAAATTCCAAATGACCTTCAGGCCCAACCTTACAAATGGCTATTTCAGGTGGCAATGACTGATAACTTTCAGAGTCTCCTGTTAGACAATAGCAACATCCCTACACACCAGTTGTAGTTGGTGCCATATCTGAAAACCCACTGGGCATATTTCTGAGAAAGGTATCCCCTCCTCTTTACCTGGATCTCAGAAATATATGTTAGGTCAGCCCTCTCATACAGGATCAAGTTCCAGATGAGACAGGTTTTATTAGAGGCCGACTTGATATTAAACAACAATAAAATACTAACAAATAACCATAATAAAGTAAAATATTACTTATAACAATACAGAGACTCAGGGTAAAATACTGATTTGCTGTCCTTTTGTATTGCTGCTGTTTTGTAAAATAATTTTTTCACTTGATCTCAAGTAACAACAAAAATCAACATATTTGATTTTCAGATTCTCCATCTGTACTGACCTGTCTCTTTTTGGAAGCTTTGCCTGGGCACAAACTCCGGGCAGTTGATTAGCTGAGAGAAGTCAGTTTGTGCATAGTCAGTCATAGGACGGCCAGGTAAAGGCCATTTCTCTGGTTCTTCCTTTTTCCTGATTTTCTGGTCCACAATCTCTACCACTTTGCTGTCTTTTAATGCCTGGAAAGCAAGCCTTCAGTATTAATATATCAAAACAAGGCAAGGAGGGATATTGCAAATATCCTATAGACACTTGTTTTCTGATATTGAAATGGGAGTTTTAAATACATCTCAAACAGTAAGTAGAGAACATGAAATGAATTTAAAATTATCAGATATATTACAGTAGTTTAGGAGTCAGATAGCCTGTACATTAATTTTTATATATGGAAAAACTGTATTTTCCAATGCCATACAAGCATGGCTGAAATTGGGGAAATTGTCCCTTTTTCCTTTTAATTTAAACATTTCTGGCCTTTTCTTGTCTTTTTTAAATGTTCTCCTCCCATTTATTTTAATGGTAGGAAAAGGAACAATGTCAATTGTAGTGTTGGAATATCTAGGGCGCATCTGGATAACAAGCAGCTCTTAAACCAAAAGAAACACACATATGACTTGCAGGTCTTTCCATGTTCGAATTCCATGAAGTTGTCTTTCTCATTCCAGTCTAGGGAAGGGAAATTCGAAAACCCCTTTAATTACCAGAATGCCTGTCAAGAACCATGAAATTGCAGCTTTAAGGGCTTTAATAAGTAACAAGCATTTAGTTTGCCAGTGGAGATGTTTAGAGCAAATCTGAATATGGTATAGCCAAAAGTGAAATATCAGTCTAATGCATAGGAAGCCAAGTGGGTACAAATTGTCTTTACCTTAATAATAAGGCCAACATCTGTGGTTAGGGCTTGTACTCGATGGAAACTGGCAATGAGAGTGATGGGAAGGAAACCTTCAGTGTCCATTTTCCGCCTCAAGAAAAAGTCCCTTTCCAAGTTGTCAACACTGAAGTAATATTCTCTGAAAACAAGTAACACAAACTTAAATCATTATTTGTGCCCCACAATAAATTTCACTTACATTACTTCATTCTCTTCAAAAAAATTTCTACTCAAGCATAATACTATTATTCTATCATATATGCCATTTTCTAAACTGGTCCCAATCTAACATAGACTTACTACATATTACATATGTATTGTATAGATAAGGGAAAAATTTTTTGATACTATAGAACATATGTCCATCCCGAAATAATTTCAGTAATTATATCAGAATTATCCCAATTGAACTGCCATACACTACTCTGGGCAAGAGAGTATCAACTTTTTAAACTTGCCACTGAATTCCTACCCCATTCTTAGTCATTTTGCTAGTACTGAAAATAAAGAAATCAAATACCAAAACAGAGATGAACCCTCTTCCTCCATCCTATCTCTTTCAAGTGACATACTTATAACTAGCCTGGCAGATATGCTGATACATTTCCAAGATAATACTTATGACTTATTTTTCCTTCAATATTCTCAAGTGACTGTAGAGCACAACCTTGTCTTCTTCTGCCACCATCACTTTAAGGACCAGCTATAATTTTCAATATTTTCAGTTTCCCATTCCAAAACAATTTGGGAAGCAGGGATATCATTATACGCTGTGAGGCTGCTGCAATGGTTGCTATTTTATTATTTTTGCTATTTTAGTTTTGTTTTGTGGGGGGCAGGGGGGAGAGCACAGTATAACTAGGGATAAAGCAATGAATAAAAAACTATTTGGTAATTTCTTAATTGATAAAATAAACTGATTTGTCAAATGTCTAACTGGACTTTCAAAAGATTGAAAAACTATTCCTAGAACCAAAACCAATACATACATCTGTCGTTTGATGTAATCTTTGAGCAATTCTTGGTCAACACTGTAGAGCTCAGTGCTACTGATGTTGTCAAAGTAGTAAGTGATATTACTGGTATATTTCTGTGTACGTGTGCGATCGGAAGCATCAAATTTCCGATACCCATAATGATAATCAAAGTGAGCTGTATAAGGAAAAAGAGAAAAAAGGATCCTTTTTAAAACCTTCTCAAACAAGATCTGTATTGCACCAGTCAAACACAAACATGATGAAGTATAACAGCTGGGCAGCCATAATGCCACAGCCACTTACTATGTCAATCTACAGGGTTCTATATTTTTTTTCATTGAAACTAAAATGTTGATAAGGCTACCCTGTGCTTTGGAATAAAGTGTCATCATATCCTACTGATTCTTTGTCACATAACTCCAAGAATATGGCACATATTCATGATGCTAGCAGAATCCAATAATGGTGAAGTATGAACAAGGAGGTTGAATTTACAACAAAAAAATACAAATGAATGGTGATCAATAGACTTGATTTCTAGCTTCAGAACAACCTCTCTTATTACAAAACTACTCTAAATTCGCAGTCTTTTTACAGTAAGTCTTTTTTTATGCCATCCTTGAAGTATATTTTATTTTTGATTAATAATTTGCAGTAAAACTGGCTGGTCTTAATATATTTTAAAAACTGATGTATCTTAAGATGCTGTGAGAACTTTATTTCCTCACAACACAGGAAACTTATTTTAGAATCCAGCCACTGAGGTTAACCAGTATAGCCCTAGTGCTGGTCCCAACCCTGGATAAATGGGGAGGGTTGCATCAGGAAAGGCATCTGGCGTAAAACCTATGCTGACTTAATATGTTAAGAAACAAACAGATTTCCAAACCGGATCAGTCGAGGCCCAGGTTACCAACGACCACCAGCAGTACTGTTAACCAACAGGATACCGCTGGAAAGTGTGCTACTGTTGGACAAAGGAGGAGGAGGAGAGGGGGTAGGCATGCCCAGAGAAAGCAGGAGAGGATAAAGGGTAGAAGTGTGGAGGTGAAGTGTGAGTAGGAACCTTAAATGCTGGCACTATGACAGGTCAAGGAAGAGAACTGGCTGAAATGATGGAGCGGAGAAAGGTAGATATACAGTGGGGCAAAAAAGTATTTAGTCAGCCACCAATTGTGCAAGTTCTCCCACTTAAAAAGATGAGAGAGG
>JANHZU010003475.1:145236-170775 GCA_032468055.1 Acrochordus granulatus
GTCCAAGTGATTAAGTAGAAGGGCAGTAAGGCAAGGAACATTGGAGGTGGGTTCAAGCTGTTCTACCACGGCATGGATAGAAAGAGAAATGGGATAGGAATAATCTTAAAGGAAGAGCTTAGTATGAGAAGTGAAGAGAGTTATAGAATCATGAGTGTGAAACTGGAAATTGAAGGGGTAGTGATAAATGTCATCTGTACACATGCCCTGCAAGTTGGGTATGAGATTGATGAAAAAGAAGAATTTTGGAGTAAGTTGGATGAAGTGGTGGTATGCATACCCAGAGAAAAGAGAGTAGTGATTGGAGCAGATTTCAATGGACATGTTGGTGAAAGGAACACCAGTGATAAGGAGGCAATGGGTAGGTATTGTATCAGGGAGAGAAATGCAGGAGGGCAAATGGTGGTGGATTTTGCAAAAAGAATGGAAATGGCAGTGACGACACATTTTAAGAAGAAGGATGAGCACAGGGTGACATATAAGAGTGGAGGAAGGTGCACACAGAAGGTGGACTACATTCTATGCAGGAGATGCAGTCTGAAAGAGATCAGAGACTGTAAAGTGGTGGCAGGAGAGTGTGGTTAGACAACATAGACTGGTGGTCTGCAAGATCATCCAAGAAATGAGAAGGAAGAGAGTGAGGACTGGAGCAAAAATCAGATGGTGGAAACTGAAAGAGGAAGAATTTTGTGTGAATTTTAGGAAGAAGGTGAGTTAGATCCTGAGCATCAATAAGGAGGTGTAGGATGACTTGGCAACTATTGCTGCAGTGGTGAGGGAGATAGCTAGGAAGGTTCTTGGCATGATATCTGGAAAGAGGAAGGGAGACAAAGAGACTTGGTGGTGGAATGAAGAAGTTTGGGAAAGCATAAGAGGAAAGAGACAGGTGAAGAAATTTCTCTTGGGATAGCAAGATCTTGTATCGACTGGTCAAACAAAGAAATAGAGCGGTTTGGGATATGCTGCAAGTTAGGGTGGTAAAAGATGCTGACGGAAATGTGCTGACAAACCAAGAGAGTGTTTTAGGTAGGTGGAAGGACTACTTTGAGGAACTGATGAATGTAGAAAATGAAAGAGAGAGGAGGTTAGATGAGGCAGGCATAGTGAACCGGGATGTACGGGAAATTAGTAAGGATGAGGTGAGGTGGGCTATGAAGAGGATGAAAAATGGAAAGGCAGTTGGCCCAGATGACATACCAGTAGAGGCATGGAACTGTTTAGGACAGTTAGGTGGGCAGTGGAGCTGCTCACCAGATTGTCTAACAAGATTCTGGAAAGCAAGAACATGCCTGAGGAGTGGAGAAAAAGTGTACTTGTCTCAATTTTTAAGAACAAGGGAATTCACAGAGCTGCAGGAACTATAGAAAAGAGGAACTACAGGAAAGAGTAGAAGAAGCTAGGCTGAGAAGAGAGGTGATGATCAGTGAACAGCAACATAGTTTTATAACAAGAAAGAGTACTACCGATGCAATGTTTGAGCTAAGAGTGCTGCAGGAGAAGTACAGGGAAGGCCAGAAGGAACTGCTCTGTGTGCTTGTGGATTTGGAGAGAGCATATGATAGAGTGCCAAGAGAGGAGTTGTGGTACTGCATGTGAAAGTCTGGAGTAATGGAAAAGTATGTGAAGTTGGTACAGGATATATATGAAGACAGTGTGACAGCAGTAAGGTGTGTGGTAGAAAAGAAGAAAGGAAGAGGAGGTGGAGGAGAAAGAGGAGGAGGTGGAGGAGGAGGAGGAGGAGAAGAAGTTACTATTGGTTGAGGGCAACTTTAGCATGAACTGTGAATGTTGCCTATAAATGAATTAAAATAATTTCATCTTCCTTTTTAGCCCTCTTAATTAAGTAATACTTCATTCTTTGGTCATGTATCACAAGGGGATAAACATCTTACAGAATGATTTTCTTAAGGATATGTAACAAAGTATATAAGGATGCCTATACTTTTCTTCAAGAAAACATTTCATCCTAGTCGATACACAAATATAACTGGATAGCAAATGACTTCTTCAGGGTATAAAGACTCTGAAAATGGTGACTCACTCATCTTTTGATCATTATTTTGATCTCAAAATAATGATCAGAATAATGATTATTTTGATCTCAAATTATCAGAACAAAATGCAGTTACAGAATACAATATTGGAATTAGAATATTAAAAATGAAGGCATTACATGATTGCACTTTTTCTTTAAATGACATTATAACTCAAGCCAGATAACTGGTTTTGCACTAAGAAAATGATCCACTAAAAATGTAAATCATTTTTATGATTTGCTTGCACTGATGCTTGACATATTATTGCTTTAATCTTTAATAGTGTTATCAAGTATCCTGATTTTGATCTTGTTTAACAATGATGTTCCTAGACATCTGACCAAATTGTTTTGATAAATTACCTCTTTCTTACTGAATATGTTCTCTTTTGTTTCAGAACTTTAAATGTACTAATAATTAATTGGCACAACCTGGCACAGTCCATCTTCTTTGTACATTGTTCTGATTATTTTGTTTCATAGTATGTGAAATTGGCAAGCTTACTTTGCCTCAACCAACAGTTTGGTGTAATCAAGGAGACCACCTTAGTGTAATTATATTGGGTGTAGGACATATAGCTCATCTACCCCATGAACCTGAAGTAGCTAACAAAATATGTTAACAACTGATGTATGTAGCATCCTTGCTTCTATTATATTTTACGCAAGAATATTCTTGACTATTATTCAAACAATGCAGCTAGTTTGGAATGTCTCAACCTACATCTGATTGGGGATGGGTCGAGGAAATGTTACATTACTGTTGTATAATCACCATTTAACAAAGTCCAGGACACAATAAACATTCATGGAATATAAAGACATTAGATTTTTGTAAGTTCAGATAGTCGTCGACTTACAACCAGAATTTCAGCCATGCTGCAGTTATAAAGCCAGACGTCTCATGATCACATCACTTAGTGATCACAGTCCTAGCAACCCCATTGCCATTGTTAAGCAAATTTTACCAATCATTAGATGAGGACTCACTCCAATCCAAGCTATTCCAGGCTTGGTCCCTCCCAGCCCCAAGACTCAGTAAAGTAAGGGTCTGCCTCCAGCTCCACCACCCACCTATTTCCCTTACCCCATTGCTGTTCTTTTAGCTGCGCTGCACTCTGCCTTATGGGGTACAAGCAGTCCCAGAACTTCATTACCCTGGGGCTTCTTGCTTCATGACCCCATGAAGCCTCAGCCACTACAGTACAAGCCACCTTCACCAGCCCACAGTCTGAGACCCCGGCTGCCCTACACGCTGCCATCTGAGTTGAGCTTCACTGTCTTCTTGCTTGCACTGTTGATGAGACATACCCAGCCTGGCTGTTGGGCCTGGCTTCATACAGCAAAAAAAAAAAAGGAGGAAAAAGTAGCCCCTGAGCGCAGTGGGTGGGTGCGTGGGGTTTCCTTTTTTCCCCCTTTTTCACAGTACAAAGCCAGTCTCAGCCCCAACGGTATCATCTGTGTATCAAAGAAAATTGAATAACCATTGTTGGTTGGTTGTGGTTAGAGTACCCCATTGTTTGTGTATGTATTTCTTTTATTTATTTATATTGCTGCCCATCTCACATACATGACTCTGGGCAGCTTTCAAGGTTAAAATATAAACAATACCAAGAAACCAAAAAAATAATAATGATAAAACATTAAAGCAAAAACTAAAATTATTTGGAGATCTATCATTGCCCGCAGATGTTTTGAAACTGACAAAAGAACTATTTAAAACTAGGAGTAATATTTATTTTTGTAGTTAAGTACATTATATTTAATCATTTGGCAAAAGCCATATAAAAATCAAATTAAATAAAAACTTTAGAAAACAAGAAGGTTTAATCGTTTAATGGAGTTTTTTTTTAATCTGGGAATTCTCTTATCAACATGGTACACAGCTTCAAGATTTCTTCCATCTAGAGAGGCTTGGCTAGAGACTCAGGGCCTTTTGACAGAATCCGAAGAAACTGTATTAGAACACGTACAATATATTTGGCAACTGTTATTGCTGTTGCTGAAATCTTGCTCATGGTAATAACTTTTCATTTTAGAATGTGCACAATAACGGTGCTATGGCTAGCTTATTAAACTAACGCAATTCTTTCTACTCTCCGTTTCTTTGCTAAAAAGGAAATGTCAGTTATAAGTCTTGCCTTGATTAGTTTCATGAGCTTCATGAGGCACATAATTCCAGTTGTTCGCAGCTGGAGAAAGCGGCTGATGTGCATTATGGAAGCACCTTGCATTCCACCATCTAAATAAAAACAGTGTTATTTCCATTAGTGCTGCTTGGGCCAACTACTCTGACCTCGGCTGGCACTTTTTAGCCACGCAGTCCTCTGTCCCTCTGCTATGTCTTGTTTTTCAAACAGATCCCTCCTCCTGTTTTTGGAAACTAGCACACAGCACCTTTGCGCAGCATGCCCTCCCTACTAATAGTGATATCTCATGCTGGAATTCAGGGGAAAGGGCAGGCAGATCCCAGCTGTGCAAAAACAAGTGGCTTTAGCTGTAATTCCTCACAGGAAATTAGAAGAGACCGGGAACTTAGTCGATTCCATATTCATACAAGAACCCATCTCAGAAATATAAAAATAAGAAGCCTTCCAAAATTCTTTAGTGGATCCCTCTTTTTTATTCTTGTTACTGTTGTGTAAACCAGAATTATAAATGTACTGTGTTTATATAGGACCCTAGTGGTACTGTAGAAGCCACAGCACTTTAACCTCCTTTCTGGAACAAATGTACCATATCCTGACCCCCATATGAAGGGGGAAAATCATTGAAAAATGAGCACAAAGAAGCGCTTTGAGGATTTTTTTTAAAATTAAGGATTACTTTATTCTAACTGGGTGTCGGTTTTTAGTTATATCAAGAAAGTAGTTGATAAGTTGGTCATGTTTGCTCATAAAAATGTCTATATATATATATATATATATATGTGTGTGTCTTTATTATTATATATAAAATGTATTCATATATATACACACACACACACACACACACACATATATATATACATATATATATAAAGAATTATATATAAAGAATTTTGGAAGGCTCCTTATTTTTATATTTCTGAGATGGGACATATATAGAGACATATATATACGCTCACTAGTTTTCAGTGTTTACTTTTCTAGGCTTTACGATATTTCATCATCTGGTTCTCTTTTAAGACATGTTTTATTTCTAGCAAAACTAAGAATTAGACCAATTTCCAGGATTTTTTTTAATTCTATCTGTTGTACAGGAGCTCAGAATGACAGACTCAACATTCCTTCTTCCTATTTTTTTCCCCACAGCCATGCCCCTCTGAGACAGGACAGGCTAAAACAAAATGATGGGTCCAAAGTTACCCAATCAGTTTCCCTAACTAAGGATGGACTAGAATCTAAGTCTTCCCACAATAAGCACAACTTAACCACTTTACCACACTGGCTCCCTTAAGAGATGCCCAACAGATCTAGACAACATGGTGGCCTCAATTAATTTTGCATAGTTCACATGGTCTACAAAATAACTTACTTCCTCTCCCAATTACAAGCTGTCAGCAAATGTTAGCAGATCTGATGTAAAAGGATTTCAGCAGTGAAGTAAAGTAAAATGTAAGGCCAGCAATAGACAAAGGACAGCTTTTGTTCAAGCACAATTCATGGGACCCGAAATAGGGATTAAGCAATCTTTGTCCATTGCTCCCTTGCATATATAAATAGTCCATGTGAGAAAGATAGCAGGTTCACACAGTGATGATCACTGATAAAGTCATTACTAATAAAAGTCCAGCTCTGTTCCAGCAGGTGCATAGCATATTGTACCTGATTTCCTCTGTCATTGCTCCGGGGGCCTGTCAGCCTTTACACAGGCACTGCAATAAATCTCTCTCCCTCAGAAATTCAGCGGCTCATCCAGAAACTGGTTAACAGCAATAGCTTCCCAGTCTCAGTGTGACCAGATAAAGTGCTTTGTTACATAAAATAAAATAAAAAGTCATCTTTATGTAAAATATCTCCTACATAAGAAATCAAGCTGTATGTTGAGTATGTGGTAATCACAGATTTTTTAAGACTATGGGCTTTGGACCATTTCTCCCCACCTTGACACCTGCTTAATGTTTATACATTAGTGAATTTCACCAATTTCATCTTTTACAGGTCCTTTCCCCACCACTGGCTTAAAGTATTAGCCATCCATTCTTGAATCAGCACAAAATATTGTCACCATACAGTTAGCTATCTTCATTGCCGATCCATATTCTGACTCTACTTTCTGTTTCAAATCACTGCCTAATAATATTATCTTGATCTATAAGTGTGTTGATTGTTATGGGCAAAGTAACTGATGTTCTCATGTGAATTCTTTTTTCAGTCTCTCTCTGTCCCCACACCAGCAAATCACCAGCCAGCAAAACATCCATTTAATAGAGCACTAAACTAGGAACCGGGACAGATGACTTTGCAGTTCTGTGGATTTTCTGAATTGCTTTGTCTTTCCACATCTTTTGTGGATGTCTCCCAATTTCAAATAATGTGAAATAAAGAGACACAAGGGGAAGAATCCAGACTAGAAGTAACTCAAGAGGGGAAGGAAATAATTCTGACATGATTTTGCAGCTAAGTAGGTTCAGTAGCATGAAAACACTAAAACTCACTAGCTACTTGGTAAGATGGTAACCCCCCCACCATGATTAGTTAAGGAGGGAAGTGATTGAAACTGATAAATAAAGGAAAGTGGGCAAATAAGCAACAAAATTCTAGACCATCCCTACTGTTACGAAACTAGCTGCTGTATCTAAAGATAAAAATACATGTTAGGATACAATGAATGTTGCACAGTCTTCTTCTTTGAAATTTGGAGAGAAGTCAACATAATAAAAGGAATTCTGGAAAGAATATGGTGATAGAAGTGGCAAATGCTGGGAGACATATGATTGTGGAGGACGCTGGACATGCTCACTCCATCCAAAAAAAACTATTTTTTTTGTATTTTTTCGAATACATCACCACCGGTCAGCTTTCAAGGTAATGAGTAATGAACATAACAGGTTTTATATGTTTCGAGGCTGTATTTATTCCTTTATTTAACTCAGTTTTGAGGCTGACCAACCCTTCAATGCCTCTGGGCATCTTGCAATTAAAAAGAAAAAAAAGCATATATCAAAACCAATAGCTGTTTTTAATAGGTTAACTCAATGTCACCACACCCCAAAACCATGAACAGAATAAAATGAAAAATATTGTTTTTATCCTGATATAGTTAGTGAGCCTGCTCATTCATAAATGGGGATGAAATAAGGCCAATGTCATAGATATAGTGGAATTAGTGTAAGGGTAAGATAGTGCCATAGTTAAGCTCAGGGAGGATAGGACCTCACTTTCAGTTAGGGCTGAGGTTTGACTGAATGGAAGGGTGAATAAGTTGCATGAAGCTACAGAAGATCAACTCAATTTTCATCAAAAAAGAAGAATCAAGGAGCAGATACTATCTGTTTGTACCCTAATCCCCATGGGAAGAATGAGAGAAGACGTAATAATTTAAATAAATATTGTTAAGAGCCAGTGCAATGTCGTGCTTAAAATCTTTGAATCAGACTGGGGAGATCCAGGTTTGAGTCTCCATTTGAATCAGACTGGGAGATCCAGGTTTAAGTCTCTATTCAAACATGGAGTTGCTTCTTACTCTGCAAGAAACTTGCATACATCTATTTAGGCACAAAACTCTTCCATAAAAATACCAAATGTGTGGATTCTAAAAGCATGAAGTGCAATTGTGGCAGCATCATACTTGGCTAGAAAATGCAATCTACTTCATCTCATGTTCAGTACAATAAATGAGAGTTGTCGTAGAAACACTTTAAACAACTATCTTCAGCCCAATGTTTTGCAGATGTATTGGACTAAAACTACAGTCCAATGCATCTGGAGGATAGCAATTTGAAGAAGGTTATTCTGACTTTTTATCCTCTTACTAAGATCTAAAAATCCCAAAGAAGCTGCTAAGAACAAATTATTACAATGGCAGTCTCCAAATGGAAAGAGATGTTTGTGTTAATGAAAATAAAGGCAGTTACAGTGTTGCCTGGATATTGCATATAACAAAGCCAGGCTGAAATATTTGTTTATAGATCTATGCAGCATTAATTTGAGGATGATGTGAATAGAGTGTACATATTTTGTACCACATATTTATAATCCAGTTTCGAAACTGATGATGACCAGAAGGTCATAGAGTATACAGAAGTGTCTGAAGATGGCAGACCTAACTGTAGGCAATGAAGACAGAAGCATACAAAAGATGCCCTAGGGGAGCTTCCACATTCAGAAAATAGCTGCTTCGTTAGGTGAGGACAACTTCCTAGGATCCCAGGATGCTTTTTTCAAATTGCTTCATTTTTTTAATAGATAGGTGAACTAATTTCCAAACAAATCACCAGAGTACAGCCATCCACATCTCACCAATTACTTTTCTTGAAAATGCTTAAAACATATCCAGGAACATTCTTATAAATAAAAATAATATACTTGGAAGCTAGCATTTTCATTTGCAGTGTAACATTTATTATGCATCTATTAACTTTTAATTAAAATTATCTAAATGAAAATGAACAGTCTAATAGGATAGGGAGATGAGTAAAGATCAAATGTTGTCTACTCCTGAGTTAGGATAGAAAGTTGCAGAGATTCAGTCTGGCCCTTTTACCCAAGAAACTGTAATTTAATTGTGGCCTTATATTTTCTTTGGTCAGGCAATCCTTGTCTGGTTCCATTTCAAAAGTGTATATTCAAGTCCAAGATTGTATAAACCAGTCTGTGTTTAATGAGATTGCTGTTGTTATCATTGTTTCTACTAAGATGAGTGGCTGAAATTCCATGGGGTAATTTGCTGTTGGGCTTTACAATAAAGAGTTAATTCATAATAATTAACCATGAAATATGTTTGGATTTGTTGCAGTGAAAGGTCAAGAACTATTTTACAGTGGGGAAGGATGATAATAATTTTGACAATGGGGAAGGAGTTACCTTGGCAGCATAGAAAATGTTGAGTAGTTTGCAATGCAGCAACAGTTGCGTCCTAGTCCATTACAAACTGTATCACTGATTATGTGCCACACAAAGCACCACTGTTATTTCCATTCTAACTCTGGAGAGGAGTCCTACATTGATATCTATCTTGAAAGCACAGTAGGGCAATCTTTTTGAGGTCAAGAACTAAACTGAGGTTTCTGCGGCACGCACAGAACCTGTGACCCAATGAATGCTTCCAAAGAGTTTAAAATGAAGGGTAAACAAATCTTAATAGACAGGATACCCTAGATCATATGGATGTGTGTATGTGTCAAAAAACTTCCAAGAAGCATCAATGGTAAACAGCTTCCATTATGCTGCTAAGAAAAATACATATACTGACCTCAACATATACAAACCAGTTTTCTGCCTGTCTGTCTGTCTGCAAGGGTTATAGGTGTTCCAGCCATTACATCAACATTTCAGGAAAGGCCCATATCAACAGTTTGTTTTTGCATGCCTTAAAGGGCAACCCACTTGCTTTGCATGGAATAAATGCAGGGAAAAAACAAGAGGATTGACCTACATGGAAAATATACATCACATGGAAGCTTGTTTGGTCAGGTACTCTGGCCCCACAGCAATCAATAAGGTAACTTAATATTATGCACATTTTGGGTAAATGACTGCAAAGCAGCTGTGTGACACTTTTATTTTTCTTATTTAAAAAGAAAACAGAGCCTTAGTGCATAACAGGAAAAGCAAAGCTAGTAAATGTCCAAACTTTCAAAGAAAATAATGACAAAATCTGCTTTAGGTGATTTTTAAAATGAAAGCTAATTTAGAAAGCAAAATATATATATTAGTTTGACCAATGTGATATCCATGTGGCTGCCATACCACTACTTTAAGTAGAATTGATTTCTCTCATTCATAGGCATGTAAAATATAGAGGAACTATGTATAATTTGCAAACTGGTCAACTCTAGCCAGCATCTGCACTTCTTCCATCAGTATGAATTATTTGTGTTAAATAGGTTCCTCATGAAACATTTAAGCAAGTTTCGTTTGTAAGTGGAATTCTTTTCTGGTTTGGATATCTTATTTGTAGTTATGTCATGACAGTAAATTAATTGAAATGAGCTCATGGGGGATTTTTACTGAACACGCACAGACATAAAATTGCACTATTAAGATATTGAGGCTTGTTACATTTCCAGATGCCTTTGGGGCTTCTGGGGACAACCATATTATAGCTATCAATATTAGCGGTGTTTTGAATTGAACAAAAGAGACAGTTACAAAACTATCTTATGGTGACATTGTCTGTAAATATATCCCATTAATTTAGGTCCTGAAGAACTCTGAATGTTTAATTTCTTATCATAAATTAATTATCAAGAGGAATTTGAGTTTAGTCGTCTTTGTTCTGACATGTGTTGGCTGTGAGAGAGAAGTATTTGTACAGTTCTTCTCATATTTTAGAACAATTTTGTTCTTTTCTTCATAGATATTGCAAACATTGCATCAATGTCACCCAAAGAGAACATTTTCAAGTTTCTGTACAGTTTTGTGGAAGCTGATATAAATCTGAACGTGTTAATCTCAACACCTAACACCAGTGATATTTCCAGATAGACCAAAAATAAATTACAGCACTCTAATTTTGTTTAAATAGAAGAAAATATATATTGTGCAAAGTTAAACTGTTGAGTCCTGATGCTCTTTGAGCTTGGCTGTTTGCTTGCAGATGTTTCATTCCCAACTACAGTAGGTAACAAGATCTGTATGAATAAGTATGAAATTTGCTTCCTATTCATATACAGTAGCTTGCCCTGCCATTCAGTTGTGTAAATCGTGGTTTATAACTAAGCAGTATTTGTGAATGCAGCATGACTATGACATAAAAATATTGTCACTCAACCCTCATACTTTCAGCGTGAAATGTAGGATAGTTACAAACTACTTTCCCATTTGACAAACATGAAAATGCATTAACAACTGTTGACATTTCACACACTTTTTAAGTTAGCAAAGGGTTATAGGGCTTAAATAATTAAATTATTAAAAGTACTTAAAATAATTTAAATAATTAAAAGTACTTTAATTATCTCAGTAATCCATGCAGCTATGATTTTACACAGTTTTACTAATCAGGGCAGCCTGATTGCAGAGTGGCAGCCAGAACCATAAAGGGCAAAATATTCCATGGTAAAATAATTGAAGTGAAACTGATTGGATTTCCAGAGGTGGTTAAGTGAACTTTTATAGGTTTGTGTGTGTGTATGTAAATAAGAAACTTTTTAAAATGATGCACAATCACCTTGTTTCATGGTGGTTTACCATCAAAACTTAGCAAATGTTTTACGGGGTGCAAAAAGAGGGGCAGGCAGATCATGATAAATGGTTATCCAACCTGCCAGGAAAATATGTCCTTAAAGGAAGGCTTTGCTCAGTGACTAAAAGCTGCATTTATTATACGTTTGGCCTTCATCTATATGCAATATGGATTGTTATATCTATATTTAATACTGCCTCATGATGAGACACTTCATAAACATGCTTTGTGATTTCTGTGATGTGTGGATAAATAATTAAAAGAGATACCTTTATAATTGTATTTTCTTTAATCGATTGGACTTTAACCTTTGACTTGACTATTTTTACTGAGTTGGGATTACTGGGAGTAAATTGGCCAAATGTGCTGTGTCTCTGTGCACAGGGAGAGGAGAAACAGCATGCTGCGCATAACATATGGTATGTCTTCATTTTCCCCTGTACCCTAATAAGCCTGCATACACCCCAGACACTCCCTCTAGGATAGTGTTTTTCAACCGTGGTGACTGGGGAATTCTGGGAGTTGAAGTGCACATCTTGAAACCACTGAGGCTGAGAAACACTGATCTAAGAGGTGGGAATAGGTTGCAAACAATAAATGGCTAGCATTCTTCCAGAGGATGAGTGAGATTTATGTAAAGCTCTGCCACTGTTTTCCAAAGTGAAATACAGTTTAATATTGTTCTTCTACAGACTGTCATTATTCCCCAAATACAATTTATAAACATAAGCAAAGACAGCAATGATGATAATCATGAAGCAATATCTGTCAGTCTAGGATATGTATATAAATATCCTTTGGACTCTAGGCTATTTTAAATAAGAACAGCAATGTTCATAGCAGAGGAGTAAAAAAAATGTAAAGACCCATAAAAAAAGTGGTGGGGTTTCAGTTATATGGTTGGGGCTACCATCTTGATTTTTTCAACGCCCCCTATATAAGAAAGAGAAGAACTTTTTCTTTCCTGTGAGAAAATAAATCACCATTACTTGCAGCTGCATGTCAGGTGTTATTTTTTTTTTAATGTGAGTGTAACTGATTCTGGAAAGCTATGTAGGATTGGTTCTGGTTGGTACTTTGGTGTACCAGGGATCAGTCAGACAGATTATTTTTTTTATTGGCACTATTCATTAAACACTCAAGATGCATTTATTTCTTTAAAAGATAAACCACAAATGGTTTCTGATGGTTCTTGTTATTAGGGAATAGTTTTATGTTTTTCATTTTATTGAATGTATTTTTATTGGTCAATGACCGAAATAAAGTTTCTGTCTGTCTGTAGTAAGGATCACTAGGGAATTTCAACACCATGACCTAGATTGGAAAGTTATACAAAAAATCTCAGAAAAAGACAAAGGATTTATTGATATAATCTAAAGAGAAACCAGGGTATATGAAAAGAGTTATTGAAGAGATCAGGCTGAAAACTTAAACTTGAAGAATCGGCATTCATGGCAAAATTAACAACATGCACAGGCAGTCCCTGGGTTAAGAATGTCCAATTTATGGAAAACCCAAACTTACAAATGGGCTGCCTATTCCTGAAAATGGCAAACAGCCTTCTCCTTTCTCCATCTGATGAACTGCTGAAGCCACACAATGTTTTCACGAACTGCTGAAGCTACGAGATTTTAATATACAGCCTGTTTGCAACAGTTTTCAGTGGTTCGTGAAAACATTGAGCTGCTTCATCAGTTCATTAGCCACCATTTTTAGTAAAAGGCAGTCCATTTATAAGTATGAATTCCAACTTGCATACAAATTCTAGTTAAAGAGAGACTTAGGAACAGAATTCATTCTTAACCTGGGGACTGCGTACACATACAACAGAGTTTAACCAAATTTAAGCAAGAATGGATTCTACTATTCAGGGAGGCAAATATAAATATTTATAGTATGGTTCCTAAAAGGAAAAAGGGCTGAGTAAAGAAGTGATTCAAAAACACATCAATGTATAGACATTTATATATCTGTAAATATTTTACATTAGTCAGACTACAACAAAAAGAAGTTAGAAATTAATATTTATCTATAGTGTTTTGGTAGATTTTGTCTTCTTAAAAAACAGATAATGTTTTTGAACCTGACACTTAGCTCAGATATTTAAATCCCTCCCCTGCTAAAGCAATTTAATGCAATTTATTCATCATTAATATGAACTATAATTGATTAACTTTTGTAATTCCTTTGTTCACTTACACAGATATTATACTTTGTATTATTTTTTCCTTTTCTCCTTTGTTTGTTTGTTCTTTTTGTTTCTATTACCTTTTAATATAATAAATGGTCACATGGACCAGACATGGTGCTCTAAGCAACTCAGGCTTAAGCTTGAGCTGCAAGACAACAGATAGACCATGCCAGGCTGGTCTCTTCCTGGCCGGGGAAGCCCTTTGGATATAAAGAAGGGTTGATTTGCAGCTGCTGAGGACAGAAAAGACAAGAATTCTTCCAAATTGGGTGCCCGCAATTCGGGGAGCCGAAAGGAGACTGTAGTCCAACTGTTGTTGCCTTTTTATCTAGTGACACCAATCTGGTCTTAGCTTTTCTTTTAATGACTATTGTTTCCTTTTCTTCTTTGGTCTATTTTCAGAAAAGCTAAGGGCCCAGTTCTGTTTGAATTATATACTGTTTCCTTTATTGAATCACAATATTTTGGGCTTTATTGGAAAGCTTATCTGCTTCTGGATGCAAGCAGGTGGGAAGAGCAATTAACTCCTTCCGTGTGTGGGAATGCATTTGTTTGGAATTCAGGACTGTCTGCTGTGTTAAATTCCTGGAAGAAACAGTTGATGTTAATACGTAGTTTGGCATTTTGAACTGTGGTCATCTGATGTAAGGAGAACTGAATTTGATTTTAGTGGAAGAGGTTTACTTGCATGGGGATACTCCAGTTCAATACAAAGATTTGTTGCAGAACAAATATGGCAAAAATATTCTCAAGGGGATTTTGTAAGGATGGGTAAAGAACTAGTTTTGTTGAGAGAAATATTAATAAGATTTCTGAGGATGATCTGGGATTCAGGTGGTATGTTTATTTGAATTTATTAATTCAATGTATAAGGATTGTTTTGATTTGTGTCTTAAGGTACTGTGGACTAAATTCTACGTTTTAGACCTGCCACTGTAGATTCTGTTGTGCTTTATCCCATAAGAGGCTTTCTAGAGAGAGATGAGAAAGACTGAAGTATGTTTATACTGATAATCCTCTTGAAAGAAGATGATAAAGAAGTTTCTAACCAACTGGAAGCCATTCTGGAACTTTCTGCTGGTGACTTAGAACAAAGAAAGCTTCACAGATGAATTTGAAGATTTTGGGACAAGTTTATATGTTTAGATGAAATATTGTGTAGACTAAAAATTAAGATAATTAAAATATCGACATAAAGTGACAGAAAGGAAATTTTTCTTATAACATTATACAATTCACTGCTTAGTCTCCTAACATTATTTACTTACTTTGGACATTAAGTATACTTTAAGTATGATTTGACTATTAGAGTTAAGTTTATATATATATATATATATACACAATATATGTCTACACAATATTTATATGTCTACACAATATTTCATCTAAATATATATATGTATATAGATAGATAGATAGATATAGATATAGATATAGATATAGATAGATATAGATATAGATATATTGCTTTATGGATAGAGATTCAGTCAGAGTTGGGTTGGGAGTAATGGAGAGGAAGTTTGTATAGCTTTTTTTGGTGTGTGTGTATTTATATTTTGTTATTGTTATTTGTGATATTGTTTTTGTTATTGTTTTTTATATTATATATATAAAAATATATATTTTTTATCGTATTCTATTTTATTCTATTTTATTGTGTTGAAATTTATACAAAATTTATAAAAAATGATAAATCAGGAAAAGGCAATGGCAAGATATTGTAAAAAAGCATAGATAATGCACATTTTATCATCAAGAATCAAGTTATATAGCACAATATAGCACAACTCATTGAAATTTAAAAGAATGATGATACCAGCACATTAATACTTATACTGGAATTATCATCACAGATCAGATGTGATTATGCATTGACATCTTTATCTCAACATGTGATATTTTTAGCAATAAGAAGGACTATCTTGATTTCTTCAGTATTGATACAGCTTGGTAGGCTTGGACAATTTGTCATCAAACTAAATGCAATCAAATAGCATTATACAGTGATCTGGCAGAAGCTCAATAAATTGATGATCTCCCTGCTCATTTTTGGCAGACTAAGGCAGACAGCAAGAACAAGGCTTCATTAAATCTTTGCTATCCTATGTTTGATTTGACATACCCCAAATTCTGCAAATGTTATATTAAGACTAGTGATCCTGTTGAGATGCAAAGTTCACTGTAATTTACCAACCTATCAAAATGAAATCCAGGAAGAAAATTCTTTTATATTCTGAATTTTGCATTCATATTTAATTTTCTTAGTGTGTCTATGAAAGTGCACTTTGGATAGGTGGCATGCCTAATGCAATGCTTCTTTATTGCTCCCCTCTGTAACATTAAGTGCGATTGGGCAGTAGCTTCTGACTGCCACTTAATGCATTCACCTAGGAAGACTATTTTCCCCAAAAGAGTTCCATTTAAAATGGGAACATCATCTTGCATTAGCTGAACATCTGTTATTAGAGAGGTATATCAATTTTTCTGCCACATGTGTTCATTGGTGAGACGAACTTTTGTTTGAATTCTATAGCTGCCCAAATCAACCAAGTGATTCCAGGCAGCTTTCAGTTCTAAAATGCTAAGTTCACCTTTGTTTGGAGCAAATGTGGTATGTGTGGAGCAAACGTGAGGAGACTGATATGGAGTAACTTATGGCTTTAAGTAAGTAGCCACTGAGATGGACAAAAACTATGTGCACTGGCTGAGTTGAGCAGGTTAATGTAAGCTGCACAAACCATGGAAGGAGGAGGAGAAGGAGACTATAATGAGGAAAAAAGATACAGTTATGGTGGGTCAGAGTTAGGGGAGGCACTTTCAGACAACCAAACCTCTGGTGATCAAAGCCATCTCATTTCAGAATGAAAACAAAGCAGCCTTGAATAGGCTGTTCTATGTATTTATAGTCACCAGAACTGGAATCTTAATCTTTTTACAAGACAACAGTGCTAACAAAGAACGAGCAGCCAATCAGACCTTGCTCTTTCTGAGCAGCCAGCAGAAGGGAATGCTTCAATTGTCCTCTCATTTTCATGAGAAAGCACAAATTCCTTCTCACTTTGTACGAGGGAGGGAGGGGAAAGAATGAACAAAATAGTTATTTGTCAAGAGAAGGGAAATCACTGCACCTCTTCTGTTTATTTGACATCATCCTGCAGTCCTCAGTTTCTGCTGCCATGCTAGGCTATCCAGAGTTGGAAGATGAGGGCAAGCCAGGTATCACTGAGGCTGCCAAAATTATCTTTGACAACAAAACCCATGTAATGTCACCACTTCCTCTGCTACTATTTGCATCAAACCTTGTGAATATGACAGAAAAGGTCAGGACAAAAAGATTAATTATTAATTATGGTGTCAAATAATTTTTGTAATTTTATCCTATTTGGAAAAGTCATACTAGATCTATGGTATGGACAATTTCAAATTTCAATGGCATCACTAGTCTGAATATTTGTTTAATTTATTTCCCTGGCAAATCATTTCGAAAAAGCTTGGTTCAGAGATGTTCATGTTGTACAGAATTTATGACCATGCAAAGAACCATACTTGATCATACCAAAGGCATGTCTCATCCAGAATCCTATTTCTCCCAGGGCCAGACAGATCTCTGCAAGAAGACCCTGAGCCTAACTTAAGCACGACAGCAAATTATCACTATTATTTTCTCAGCATCTGATGTTAGAGGTACACTAACAGAGGTAACAAATACAGACTTAAAGACAAACAATTACTGATAAATTCCCATGAATTCCTCTTTTTTTCCAGATCTATCTAGTTTAGTTCTATCAAACAAGTTGATAAACTTATTTACAAGTAAATTTCCATCACCAATTCTTTGTAAACCAAAAACAGTAATCAAGGATGATAGGGTAGGAAAAGTTGCATACAAAATGACCTTCTCCCACACCTGATTTTCTGTTCATCAGAATATTGTTTTTCTTATGTGGGTTGATAACATAGAATCAACTAAAGTAGGAACATATCAGCCATAGAAATCTTTGATATCCCACTTAAAGCTGCAGACTCTCCTGGTTGCGATGAGAAAACACACATATAAATTATAATAAATGATAATATGTTTAGGTTCAACATTCTAAGTGTAGCTGGTAGATGATGAGGATGGTAGTCCATCACATCTGGAAAACATGTTGAGAAAAGCTTTTCTAAGACATTAGGGCATCATGCATTATGATATTAATGAACATCCAGTTTTATAAATTAATTATATCCAAGTAGTGCTTATTCATAACTGAATCTGGCCAGAGACCAATGGCAGCTGGCAAAACAAACAGGAAGCTTGGCAGTTATATGTGTGTATTTGTATGTGGGGGGAATAGAAATAGCAGCTTCTACTCTGAACTTTTATGAGGGCAACAAATAGAGCTGCAGCAATTGTGCTTGGCTACTCAGAAACAGACAAACATACATAACTACAGTAGTTTGAGTTGGCACTCAGGAAGCCGCTGCAATTTTTATGTTGTCATGGGTCACTACATGTTACACATAATTGAATGCATCAGGTGGTTTAACTATGAGTGGGGGAAAGGCCACATTGGAGCAATATCTTTATTAGGTCAGTGATTGTTTTCAAAATAACTTCAAGCTTTCAAGTTTTCCCAGAATTCTTCAGAAAAAGCAAACGTAGAGAGGAAAGAAAGGGGAAGAAACAAGGAGTAAGTGGTACTATTTAAACTACATATGCCCCAGGCATATATGGTACTATTTAAACTACATATTACCATTTTTGATGTTGGGAGAACCTGTAAACTTGCAATTCAGTTTTATTAGGATCAGCATGTGTCAAGTTGCACCAAAATTTCTCACACATCTTGCTGTGAACTCCTATAAAATTCAGACTTGTGTGAGAGATCTCAACACCTTTGAGTTGAAGTGAATTTTGGAATCTCCTCCCTTTGCCCTCGCCAGTGTGTGCAGCCTTCGGATGAGTAACTGGACAGGGAGGGAGGGGGCAGGTAGGCAGGCAGCTTTCCTTTCGATCCATTTTCCTGCATACATTGTTTCTCTCCATCTTATTTTCCATATTTTAATGAGATATTTGAAAGGTCTTCATGAAAACTAACCCCCTAAAAAATACCTATTGTCTTTATATCTCCCACTGAGATTTTAAGTTATTCAGAGTACCCTATATGTACTCAGACCGGCTGGCGTTTTTATTATTTTTCCCTGGAAACAGCCATTACTGTTTTGCCTTGAAATGCTTCCTTAACCCAATCTTGTTTCTTCATTTTGCTTTACAACTGGGTGTAATTCCAGTTTAGAGGAAACAATTGGCTATTGTTTCTCACAATCAGCCTCCATATTTCTTGCAGAGGCCAGCAGGTAAATTCCAAATCCACAAAGGGCTTCATAACTCAAAAGCCAGACTCCAGCTCCCAAAGTACATTAAAAATGCTTAGTCCTTGCAGTGATAAGGTGCTTTTTTACCTTAAGAAAAATATCCAAGACAATCTAAACCATGGGAAGACAAATAAGGGGAAAGAGATGAATGCGGCAGGCATGACAGTGTAGACTGCTCATATCATATCCTGCTGAACTAGCATGGTTAAGCACTAGGCTGTTATGTTCATCAATGTCAAATCCTTGCTATTTTTCATTACCTCAGTTTTAGCAATGGAACTGCAACACCAAAACATTTAGTATAATTTCTTATCTTTGAATAAGGGCACTACCGTACTGCCATCTATTCTACTCTTATGTTCCTCAAATAAATTTAAGAATGTCTCGCAACTGTCTTAAATTTGATAAACCAGAAACATTGAGAACAAGGACAAATATCACCATCCTGCCCCAATATGCCATAGCGACAACAATAACAATTTTCAACATAAAATTCTCCACATAAAATTTTAATAAATTAATTTAAAGAACCACCGCAACAAAAACTCCAAGCCCAACTTATTCCACTACTTTTCCCTTAGGAAGAGGGGGGAATAATCTTACCAATGTTATCTTCTTTAATTAATTTGAGCTATGGGATTAAGGAAGATGCAAAGCTGCCTAGCCAACATTCCATTTAAAGGACCAGTCAGATCAGTTATAGCTCAGGAGCCAAAAGTTCCCTCCAATGCAGGCATGATATTCTCCCAAGTTTTCAAAGCACCAACATTTCTAGATGGAAAATCAGTTTCAGAGCACATCTGCTTTTACTGGAATTAAGCCTGGAGAGAATTGGCTCAGCTGTTAAAAACAGATGGCAGCATGGGACAATGGCAGTAGGGACTTAATTCAGGATTGGTATGAACACCTAGTGTGGAAGAGATTGCTTCTCAACTGTATGGAATAAAAATCCCCAAAATATTTACCCATGTATTAAGTTCATTATATATATGACATGCTTTATGTCCTTGGAAAGTTCCCTTTAAATGAGAATTAGATTTGTGAAATCTGCCCTGGGACTTTTCTCCAGTTTTACACTGACATCATAGCACGTAAATTCACTGAAGCTATACTAACTTAAAATTAGTTTATTCTTACCCTGTGGTAACCTTTCCACATCCCGCCCCTCTCCAACTATGTTTGGAGTGCAGTTCTCAGAATTCCCAGTTGGCTGGTTATGCTGGGGAAACACAGGAAAGGCTGCCATAGCTTGGGGAAGGCACATGAACAGAGGAAGAAAAGTTATTCTACAAGCTAGGCTACTATATAAGCTTTTTAAAGGAAGATAAAGACGACCTTGTACATTTTCAATATTGTTTAAAAGGAGCTCCACAAACTATGGCGAATGAAAGAACCAACAAGACTCTATCCATGATAAAAACAAAAGTCCCTAGCTCAGTTTATAATCAGTGTGGGACAGATGGAGTCAGCTTCATCTCAGGCTGATCAGGCTGGGTTGGGCTACAGAAAGTGAACATCTAATAACTCTGAGATAGCTTAGGACAGGGCAGAGCTGGGAGGAGAGCAATGACAGTGCATGCAGCTGGAAGAATGTCATACTGCTGGCCCCTTTTCAAGTGGAGAGACCTCAAACACCTAATCATGACCAGACTACAAGAACAGCAGCTTGTTGCATATTTATGCTTTTTTTTTTCAAAGAGTGCAACCATCATCAGTAATATAAAAACAGCATATTCAACTTATACATGAAGAAGAAGGGGGTGTTTGAAGCAAAAAGAAGATGTTAACCATTCTTCCTTTAGTGTGCTCCAAGTACTGAGCAACTGATAAATATTTCTCAATGTTGTGTTCCGTTGATAACGTTGGTCTTCACCTCTGTCGCCATGAAGACTGCTTCAAACACCAGGTTGGGAGGCTTATCTAAAAGGAGGCAAGCTATGCCTTTCCCAATGGCCAGATGGGTCAAGCAGTTTTCAAAAGTTCAGAAAAGGTGGATGTCTAAAAAAACAAACTTACATAACAAACACCTTTGGAATAGTTTGTTTCCATTTTCATTGTGGCGTGGTTGTCATCAATAATGTGCCTTGGACTTCAATTCCCAGGAATCTCAGAGAATAAAAATTTTGGAATTGTGTAGCATGAAGTTCAGAATCTGGACAGAATGTTGGGGAAGGCTGCCCTGAGCATTAACATCAATGTTTTGCAGTTTACATTTGTTATTTGAAAGTTAGGATTTCTTACCAGAAATTCTGACAGAGAAAGATTTCATAGTCTTATACCACATTTATATGGATGATCAAAACGTTTTTGTTTTCACTGTCATTTACCCTTGTGCAATTAATCCTTTGTCTCTTATATATTATGCATAAAGTATTTGAGTAAATATATATGGATACACACACACACGTACTCCTGAGAAAATTAGTCTCCTGGGACTGGGCATTGCTCAGCATATACTGTTACTCACCAGAATTAGCAAGCATTTATTAAGGAACACTATCTTTTGTCTGCTCTGTTCTACTCCAGAACATAAATATAATGACTTCAGTGGAGCTTTGTGTAAGGATTGAGCATTCACTGCTTCCCAGTGCGTGGAAAGAGTCCATGACACAAAATCAAAGAAGACTTACTCAGCCCAGAAGGTGCACCTAAGAGTGCTTGATAAGGAAGCTTCCCTTCTTTTAATCTATAAACTACACAGCCAAGATCTTTTGTGCCGTTAGCCACAATAAATATAAATCTTGACTACAGAAGGAATATCAAATATTCATCAAACAGCTGTATTTTGATATAAATCCCATGGCGTCTTCTAAAACATTGATCTTCAATTTGTGAATCCGTACCCATCACTACGTTGCAGGTTGATGTAAAATGGCCAAAGTATTACTAGAGTAATAAGTAGCTAAAAATACTGAGAAGGGATACTCTAAAATACCCTAAAGGGATACACAATAGAGCTAAAGATCCTCTGAAAAAATTGAACATCATTTCAGGAATTATAAAATTCCTGCCATAGTGCGCAGATAAAGCTTTTTAGTCTAGATGAGACCGTGCATTATGCATTATGGCCTCATCCATCAGCAGTTTTCCAGGAAAAATGTTATGATAAGCAAGTAGCTATTCCGTCTCTTATGAATTGCAGAGAGATTGCTTTATTCCAATTAAAGTATGCAGCTATCTTCTATCTGCAGCTGAAGGCACATTCTGGATTCATTCAGGAGCCACCAGTTCAAGGTTGCTGTCACTGATCATATGATACCACCTGCAATTTAAACAGACCCACAAGAAGCTACAATGAAAGCAAACCAATCATCATGCCAATTCTCCCCTAGAAAGATGGATCACCATGTGTATTTCATAAGAGAACAGTGTACTTCTGAGAGATATACTACAGGGGAAGTTGAAAGTGAAGAGGAACTAAAAAGCCTTTTGATGATTGTGAAAGGGAAGACTACAAAACCTGGCTTGAAAATCAACATTAAAAAAACTAAGATCATGGCAATTGGTCCCATCACTTCCTGGCAAATATATGGGGAAGAAATGAATGTGGTGACACGTCTTACCTTTTGGGGCTCCTAGATCACTGCAGATGGGGACTGCAGCCATGAAATTAAAAGACAGTTGCTCTGTGGGAGGAAAGCTATGGCAAACGTCGACAGCACATTAAAAAGCAGGGACATCACCTTACCGATAAAGGTCCTTGTAGTCAAAGCTATGGTTTTCCCAGTAGTAATGTATGGCTGTGAGAGCTGGACCATAAGGAAGGCTGAGCATCCATGAATTGATGCCTTTGAATTGTGGTACTGGAGAAGACTCTTGAGGGTCCCTTGGACAGCAAGGAGATCAATCCAGTAAATCCTACAGGAAAGCAACCCTGATTGCTCTTTGGAGGGACAGATACTGATGCTGAAGCTCAAATACTTTGGCCACCTAACATAAAGAGAAGACTCACTGGAAAAGACCATGATGTTGGGGAAGACTGAAGACAAAAGGAGAAGGGGATGGCAGAGGATGAGATGGTTAAATAGCATTGTTGACGTGGTAGGAGTGGATTAGGGTGGACTCCGGGAGGCAGTGCAGGACAGCGAGGCCTGGCGTGTTGCAGTCCATAGGGTCATAAAGAGTCAGACACAAATGAGTGACTGAACAACAAAGTTGACTCCAGTGTATATTCCAGGTCTGAAACAAATGTAAATTTCACTGCTATTAAAGTCAACTTTGGCACAATCGAAGTGATGTAGCTGCATGTTTTTTCAGACTGCTAATAGTTTGCCAAGGTTCTCACGTAGGAGTCTTTTAATGAGAGAGCTCCAGGATTGAAATTGGCAACTCAGCTATCATCCTCCCACAAAATACTGTTGGTTTGAATAAAGAAGGAGGCAAAAGTTCTTTGCTGTTCCCACGATGATAGCCTTCCAGAAGATGATACACTGATGGAACAGCTGTGCTGGTGAATAGTATGAAGGCTAAAACAAATGTAATGTGTGATCAATAGAGAGCACGAATGGGTTCAGCATGCTTTAGCATAGAATTCTGCAGCCAGTTGTGTTTTCTCTAGGACAAACCACAACTCCCCTATTCTGACATAGCATGAACCTAGTAGTTGTGGGAAATTGGAGTTGCCATCCAAAAGGCTTTAGAACATCCCTTTGCCCCCAGTTTCCAAAAGCACATAGCAGCCAAGGGGAAGTAGATACTGTATGCTGTAAAGAGACAAATGAAGATTGACTTTGCCGCCACCCGATGGCTACAGCGGAGTACAGCAATTCTCTAAGCACATGGCCCATCAATCCCGGCCATGGGTTCAGTCTCTTCTGCAGCCCCAGCTAAAATGGCAGAGGAGCCCAGGATATGATCACAGCAAACCTAGCATCACCAGCAGGAGCTAGGCATGTCCCAACCTTGACCATATCAGCAACGGGCCGTCAAGAATGCCGGACTGTGTCAGGAGAAAAGGAAAACCGGAACAGTTTAGAAGTGACTTCAGCTTGGTTTACCTCTGGCTAGGAGTGAGATGAAGGCAACGTCATGAGGACATGATACATAACAATAGTTCCTGGAGCACGAGGATGACTCTCAAATATTTGCCAAGAGAAGAGATAGATTAGAATAGAAAGAGAACGCAAGACGAGCAGATGCAAGTGGATTTTTGTGCACATTAAAAATCAAGATGTTTGCTTAAATTCCAGAGAGAGAATGGCAGGGATGGCAAGAAACTGTCAGTAAACTCATATGGAGTGGAAGAAGATCCAAAATTAAACAATGTTCTTTTACAAAAGTCCAAAAAGAGAGGTTGTCTCATCCTTTCCAGTCTAAAAGTGTATCATAAAGGAAATTGCCTCTTGTGAAGAACAGAGTAGATACAATCTCTGGATAGTAGAATGACAACTTTAGAGGGGGCTACTTTAGCTAATGGATATGATAAATACTTGTAGTAGAGACACACAGATAAAAACTTTAAAAGACACGTCATTAGACAAAGTTTGATAAAAATATGGAATGCCACAAAGGGAATAACAAGCCTAACAATTTTACCCCTAGCTTCTCCTTTAAATGCTTTTTATGGTAGGGAAAATTATAGCATGAAAGATATAATGTTGATGCAGATATGGTTCACTTAGATTCTACAAGCAAATTAAAAACACAACAAGAATTACTTAGTGCAGGCTGGAACATATCATGATAGATATATTTACAAACAGCCAGAAGGATAAAATCAGATCTCAGAAAGGAAGAAGGAATATTGTATTCTGGAATATTGGAATATTTTATTGTATACCACCCGGAGTTTCTCTCTGAGGGAGATGGGTGGTTTAAAAATGTGAAAAAAAATACATAAATACTAAGGGGAAAGGGGAAACCCCCCCCAATTTGAAACCTTTATACAAAACGAACAATACCATTTAGGGCATATTTATAAATTCTTACTTAGATATGATACAGAGATAGAACAAACAAAAATCTAATAAATTAGATGCAAAAGTTCAAAGAAACATTTATAATACAACAATGAGAAGAATGATGGACCAAATCTATCAAAGTCACAGGTTATAACTTGAAGGCAAATTATTTATATTCCATCACTAATGTTCAAAATGGACAAATCATATAGTAATAATAAATGTTGGAAATGTCATGAAACAGGAGGAACATTTTATCACATGCGGTGGACTTTAAAAGAATTCACAGGTACTAGAAAGACATATGTAGTATAAAGCAGAAAATTTTGAAATCTAAATCTGAAGTGAAACTGTAACTGTTTATATTAGGAGTAATCTCAGAAAAAAATTAAGAACAAATATCATAGTTTCATGAAATATATGCTTACACACTGAGAATACATTTTGCCCAATACTGGAAGAAAGATACAGTTCCAACAATACTTTTATTGTTAGATAAAATTAAATTAGGAAGTTAAATTTGGAGAATACAGAGCAACGGCAGAACTATCAATATTCTTACACAATAGAAGTTTAACCAAATTTAAGCCAGAATAGTTCTCATATATACAACATATCATACTACATGATAAATATAACCATTTTCAGAGTGGCTTTTAATAGGGCCTGAATGTTTACAAATATCAAAATCAGGAAATGTATAAAAATGTATAAAAAGGATGAGT
>JANHZU010003475.1:181362-196106 GCA_032468055.1 Acrochordus granulatus
AAAAAGTGGGTGTGTGGACAGCCTCTCAGAGGGATGCTGAAGAGACCAATGCTAAGGGGCTGCACTGATCAGCACATGAAAAACAATCTTAGCAGCCAGGAACAAAGGATGAGTTTCAAGAAAGAAGAAAGTCAAGACTTGCTATTTCTTTGGTAAAAAATTTACAGCCAGCAAGCTCATAAAATCATTTGACTGCTGAATCTGTCAGTGTGGACTGCTTTCTTTTCATAAGGCTTGGTTTCATTCTTATAATTGAGAAGGGCTTCTAAAGAATCGCTGGCAATTAAGGCCCACGAGTGGATGGAAACCAGATGTCAGTGCTTGTAGTCTGTACAGGCAAGCCCTTGGTAGGGCTATAAAACAATTTCAGGAGGGAGGAAAAAGGGTTTGGATCCAGAAACCCAAGAGCCACCCTCTCCCCTTACAAATGTTATGTGAAGCTTAAGCAGCTTCAGAAATAGGTATAGAGTTTTGCCTGCTCTGCTTTTTAAGAATTACCTGTGCCTTACTTGGCCCTGCTCAGAGCTAACAGTGATGTTGCTTAAAGTGGGGCTGTAGATCTTAAGGTTTATGCCTTCAAGCTTAACGTGCCTTTCAAAGTTGTGGAAAAGGATAAATAATAATCTGATGTATGTGATAAGAAGGGGGAACCCAAGCACACTAAAGTAAGCACGACACCCCCATGGTTTTTTCAAAAAATTGGATGCAGTTGGAGAATCAGAAGTCCCTTTTGTTATTGAGATGAAAGTCTAGAAAGTCTAGACCTACTTTTGATACGATTAGGAAATGACACCTCTCTCTTATGTCTATGGAGATTCTCAGCCACCCATATCATGATTATAATGAAAACACATACACACAAAGCTTTCTCAAAAGGCAACTGGACTTTATTTTTGGTTTTTCTGTTTTGAAGATATTCCACTAGAAAAACTTCCTGGTGGGAAGCGAGATTTCTTTAAAAAAGAAAAACCAAAAATAAAAGTCCAGTTGCCTGTTAAGAAAGCTTTTTTTTTTGCTATTTTTTGCTATACATCTACCTTATGTCAAATGCATCATTAATCAAAGAGGAAGAAATGAATGATGGGTTCAATGTCTATGTTATTCATGCCAGGGTGAACTGGACCATTTCAGTCCTGAGATCTGAGGTGTGTAGTGTAACATTTGCCACTCAGAGACGCTTCTTGTAGGCATATTTTCAAGGACCAGTGTCAGAGGAGAAGCATCTCTTCAACAGCTGGGCTGATGCCTATTAATAACCCCATCAAAATGCTTGAAGGTATGGAGTAACTATCTCCTTTGTAGTTGACACTTCGGGAATGATATTGTGCCTTTTAAATGATGCAACACAAAACATCACCAAGCTAGAGATTTACTTTAGAAAAGGATTGTCACTGGACTATTTGAATTCTAGATCTACACTTTATAATATTCCCTTTCTACTGGCTGCATGCTTCAGATGCACACTTTACTGTTGAATACCTAACTTTGTTTATTTATGTTATTATTTTATTCACTGTTGTCTTGCAAGTATACCGAGAGCTGCTGTACTGGAGTCAAATTCCTTGCGTGTCTAACCATGCTTGGCCAATAAAATAACTGAATCTGTGTTCTGATGTGGGAAAATAGAGAACATCTACACCCCCTTCAATTTAAAAAATGCACGCAAGAGGTTATTCGAGACCTGGAAGAACAAATCAAAGAGAATTGTTTCAAAAGAACCAATACCTACGAATTGTCAGGCGCAAGCAACCGGGTCCACAAGCTAAGGTTCAAAGTCATTTATTTATTGTTAAAAATCTGTGTATAGAAATCTGCTCAGATTGAGGGTTTGCACCTGGGTGAGACTAGACGCTGGCTAAGGGGATTCAAGGGGGGCTCGACCTCACTCTCTTATGGCTATGTATGGATTCTAAGATGACACCTCATTTAAGTCCTCCCCCTGGCTCTGCCAGCCTCTCGACTACCCTTACGGGATAAAACAAATGTTTAGACAGCCATATACAACCCAGCTGAAGGTGCCTTTTTGGTGGGAGAGCTGTGGAATTATTTTAAAAGATCAGATTGGCCTACTGTCTGACTTGATTAGATTGTCAGCATTTAAACAACAGATTTTCTTTTATTTGACTGTAATCATACTGTAATTAATCTGTAAAATAGATGATGTCTATAGTCCATCTTTTGCAACGTTCAATCCAGATGTAAGACTTTGTAGTCAGTTTATTGCTAATCACTCTGGTAATTTCTTGTTCATATGTGTACTTTTTACATGGTATATTGTACCAGTTGTCAGCTTCATATTTTTTATGGAGATCCATCTGGATCCAGAATTCCATCCTGATACATTTACCTGGAAGTAAGTCTTTGTGGGGCTTACTTTTGTGTAAGACATGGAAAATTTTGTTTGAGTGATCCTAGTGCTTTCTTCTCTAAGTTATTTCCAAGGCTAGAAGCTTTTTAAAGGCTCATCTTCTTCTTCTTCATCATTGTGAGTCTCATGCCCCATCCTCACCTCTGCTTTCCATAATGTGATCCAGAGCACTGCAGAAAAATGCTTATACATGCCAGGCAACATATGTAAAATTAGAAAGGGGAACACAGAACTTCTTTTGCAGTATTATTTTTCATCCAACTGTCTACCCGTTAAAACATTAAATGAACCATTTTAATATATTATAATTGTTTTCATATTGGACAGTAGGATTTTAATTCTGCTGAGCTACATCTATATCTATCCCAGCATGGATAGAAACATAAAGAGTGGGATAGACCTAAGGAATGTTTTTTCTGCATTCTTTCTTCAACCTGGCCTTGATATCATCTAAGCTGAATAGGAAGTGTGGTAAAGAGAAAAGGGAATAAAGAAAATAAAATCTTACACATGTGAGATGTTCCTGGTTTACATGCACCGCTTCCAACTAATTATGTACATGTATACATACCTCTGGAATAAGCAATGTTATGCAAAGAGAAGAAGGAGAGTGAAAAGTAATAAGCTAAAGAAATGGGAACGGGACAAAAGAAAAGGAAAGCTAATTAAATCTAGTTTCTACGTGCTGTCTGTCTCCCATCATGGCTTTTCTCAGTTGATATTATCCTATGACATAATGCTTTTTAGCATGAACTAGACAAAAACAGATTAGGTTATCAATGTAGTGGCATCCACGCCCTCCTAATAATAAAAAGACCATACCACTTGGTTTGGTTCTGTAAATGGCAGCAGTTTATTCACCTTGTGCCTTTCAAAATGACAGGTAGCATATCCAAGTCCTCTTCAGAATTGACATGAATGCATGTTGTACTAGATTCTTCCCACAAAGCCCTCCAACATGCAGAAATGTAGTGGCATCTAAAACAGCCTTGAATCTCAGTGCTAGGTCTGGTATGAGAATGCTGCTTCATCAGTATACCAACAGATGGTGCAATTGGCCAGCTTTGGATCAGCTAAAAATTTGTAAAATAACAGTTGATTTTTTTTTTATAAAAATGAGATAATAATTAAAGCTTTACAACAGTTCTGTGCCTTTATCTTGAGAGCTTCAGAGGAAATGTAAAAAAGCCCCCCTCTATTCCTGACTGCAATTTATTTCTCATGTCAGATTCTCAGGTTGGGTTTAAAAAAATATATTGGGGATATTTCTTTGCAATAAAACTAGCATTATCATGCTGCACTTTAATTCATTGCAATTACTTTTTCATACAGAAAAGAGATGCATAACTTCATATTACTAAAGTTGTTTAACATTGTAAATATCAGTCCAGAGTTTTTTAACAGTAATATTATTAAAGGTCACAATTAAAAAATAAGAACTGATATAAATTAAAAAATAAAATCAATTAGAAAGTTTAGAAAAAAGGAAAAATAGAAAGAAAATAGAAAAAAAACAAGAAAATGATAAAGACAAAAAAAGAAATATATAAAAAATGAGTTCCCTTTTTATAGCAACAAATATAAACAATTTTAGTAACTTACCACCTTTTCTTAAAATATCACAAATGCTCTCATCTTCCCATCTTATCTATAAACACATCTTTAAAGCTTTTTTCATTCAGTCTTAGTCAGCAAAAGTCCATTAAGGGTTATCAAAGATAAGAACATATTTATTTTAACCTTGACCAAATAAATCAATTTTATTTTTATATTCCTTCCTTTTACTTTTAAAAATCTTGATTCTTAATCCCTTCAACTCAATTTCCTCAGTATCCTAGAATTCAATTTCTCTTCATTGCTTCTTTGTTACTTGCAAAATCCTTCAAACTTTAACAAGACTCTTTTGTGAATACATTATATGAAAGTTATCCAGATCACTCTTGGTTTATTATTTGTATATCCCTTTTAATTATTAAGACATCATCTCATTTTATTTGTGTATCCAATGTATTATTGTAGCCTGACATTTTTAAATTCACTTTCAAATCAGTCTCAATCTTGTTCAGTAAAACTTGAGCCTCTTCACAATAATCCTTCTATTATGTCAGACATTTTAAAAATTAACTTCTTGGTCCATTGTTCACAAATATCCTCAAATTTATTCATGTGATTGCTAAGAGTTGACACAGATGTAATCATACATAATAAAAAAAGTTATAAAGGGAAAGGACATTAGTAGTAGGCCTATGCAAAGTATCTACAGTGTTGCGTATTTCAAGTGTCAGAGACAAGAGACTGTTGGAGGCAACACATTGTGCCTTTTAAAGCTTTATGGGAGGGCCCATACACCTTGCTATCTATTTATTTTTGAGCAAGTGGTTTCTTTACATGGGCTGTACATGTACAGTATATCACAGAAGGACTAGAGAAATGGCCAGAGCAAAGTGGCATGGCTAATCCAATTTGATAAATAAATGTGACATTTTGCTTTGTGAATCTGCTTTGATTCAATGGGATCACTTTAAAATTTAATCATCCAACTCCCACTTTACATGGCCCTGGTGCACAGTGACCAAAGGAATGAAGAATACACATTTACAATGAACATTTATAAATCCTACTCATCACCAATGACTTAATCACAAACAGTACTGGTCAGACCATCAGCTGAAAGTTGTAAAATTCCTTTCACATTATTTTTATTTAATTTATGTTATATAATTTAATATAATTTATTTTCCATTTTATTCCAATTTGGCTTGGAAAGAACCTGCTTCACAGCAATGAATCTTCAAAATTAATATTTCCTTTTCCATTCACACCACTATCTTCCTCTGTGAACTTTCCTATCATATTCCCCAAATATATTTTACAGTTATATCCAACATATGAGGTTTTATTTCAATGCCCCACAGTTCTTAACAACTGGCTTTTGATAATTTGAAGATAATATTCAACATCTGGCAGTATTTGGTAAGCAATAATGTTTGTTTGTTCAGTCACTAAGTCATGTCCAACTCTTTGGGATCCCATGGACCACAGCATGCCAGGCCTCCCTGTCTTCCACTGTCTCCTGCAGTTTGCTCAAATTCATGTTCATTGTGTCAGTGTTGCTATCTAACCATTTCATTGTCTGCCATCCCCTTCTCCTTTTGCCTTCAATCTTTCCCAGCATCACGGCCTTTTCCTTTTTTCTCATTAGGTGGCCAAAGTATTTTTGTCCTTCCGATGGACAGTCAGGGTTGATTAGTATATATTTTTATACTTTATAAAACACACACATGCATACATATACGTATTTTTATACATAATTTTTATTATGTGGCTTAGAATTCCTTTGATCTGATTTGGGATGTCTATGCATCACTAAAATGTTGATTTGATAAGACATATTTGTTTAATAAACAAATTAATAAGATATATTTGTAATGTGAGGAGTAGATATATATTAATAGTAGGCAATATTTAATATTAAGAAATATAGGCTTAAATGATTCTTTCATGACTGTGACATCATATCGCTGACTTGGGATATCACTATAAAACAGCAAATGTTTGGTTATCAATTTTTTATTATTGTATTTTTAATGGGAGAAGAATGTTTGTGATATTTTCTCTTCTCAGGTGACTGATTTCACTCAAATCAAGCAGTGAAATACCTTATGTCACTCCAGCAAAACTGTCATGGGGTCTCCCTAACCAAAGTGGTCCTTTGTTTAGCTGTGATTCCCCTGTGATTAACCATTGCATGATATTGTAGATTAGCATTTGGTGTGTTACTTTTGATGTATCTGGCAGGAGGCTGTGGAGGGATTTTCTTTCTCCTCCAGGGTTAATCCTGCCTCCCCTATCACCCTTCTTTGATTATAGGGGCCTGCCACTCTGGCAGATAAAACACTTTATTCATGAGGCCCTGACATGGAAGACGGGTGGACCAGAAGGCAGTCTTGGATGGGAGTAGGAGGGGAAGATCAATGGGCAGATCAAATAGATGGCGCATGAGAGACAGTTGAGTGATTCACATGCCCATGCAAAATGGCTATCTCAGCAGCACCCCACTGTCTACCTCTTGCATTTTAAACTGACCCAGAGGATTGAGAGCAGAATCCATTTGTAGGAAAGTCTGAAAGTCAGCCCCAGTCCTTTAGTTGAGTCCTTTAAAAACAAGCTAGCAAGAAAAAGGAGTTTCTTTTGAAGATTCAGATTTCTCCAAGATTCTCTCTGTTCTAGGGTGCACCTGTCTTTTCCCACCTTGTTTGCTTGTCCAGTATGTCCATTCTCTTTTCATTTTTCCTCATTCAGCTGGATCTGGGAATCTCAACAGAAGAAAAGAGAGACAGTTTCAGCTTCATGTAGAAAATTAAGAACAAGTTTAAACACTACTGTGAAAAAGTAAAATTAATCATGAATATGTATTCCCTAGATAGATCTGATTTTTTAAAAAGAAAATAGTGCAGCTGGCTTAGTGGGTCTCTGAAATAAACAGTCTGCTTCATCCATATTAGCATAATTCCTGGAATATGAGGTTAAACATTCACAAGACAAATTGTTAGTAAACCATGCTTTCCTGCTAGGTAGACCTCCTTGCTATAACATTGATTTCTGTATCTTAACTCATGTAGAATGCTAAACATTGTTAATTTTAAAAAACTGGCTGGTGAAGACACCAGGGATTTTTTCCCCTTTTTTTCTTTAATAGTTAATACTGTTTCTTCTAATTCCACAATCTCTGTTTTTAATCATTCAAAAAGTGAACCTTGTTTGTTTTGCACTTTACCTGTTTTCTATCTTTTTATTTGGATCCCATCTTGAATTGTCATTGATGGAGGGACAGCCTTTGAATGGCATTTGAAAATAAATACATTGTAAGTATGTACTCTCAGGGAAGCAGGCATAATAAACCTGTTTTAAATAAATTATTCTTCCTACAAATTCAATATATTCTTTGGAAGATGAAAATTTCTATTCTGGGTTCTATTGTGGCACAGCAAGAATTATTGGGGAAGCAGCACCACATGCTTCCCATTTAAAACATGAAGGAATGCAAACATTCATATGGGAAATTGCACTCCATCTCCATGAATGCAATATATTTATTACTTATTTATTTTATGTATTGATGGTGGGCTATGATCCATTAGATAAATTACTGGTATGTAAATTACCTCGAGGTTCTTATTATTTTTGTTTCAATGTACTAGCATGTCTACGCTCATGGAAAATGTTTTATAATACATTTATAAACAATAAACAACATATAAACTAGTTTTAATCTAAACATTGTTTTTATGGATCCACATATGGGAAGATTTTTTTCTAACATAATAAAGAGTTCTGGGAGAAGGATTTGAATTCTCCCTTCCCCTGTTGATAATCTTAATCCAGATTATATCATTGATTTCAATCAAGTAAAAGTTAAATGGAACAGAGCAATAAATAATTACTGTACTGTAAAGTTAAACTTGGTTTTAAGGTTTGCATGTAAGGGGCACAAGGCAAGTCACAAATTTCTTGGTTTCATATCTGCTTTTGTTTTCTATATAGGAGTAATAAAATACTACTGTAGTCTTCTTCACAAAAATACTGATGCTTGTAAGAACTGAGGGATGTAGCGTATTTATGTCTAAAACAGACAATTCTAAATTTAAGATGATCCCTAACCTACTCCACCCCAAAAATAAAGAGCAGAGAATGAAACAAACAACAACAAAAACATAGGGGTAAAATTCAATGCAAACCTTGTACATTTGAAATATGGCACATTCATTGTTATATAAAACAACTAGTGATATCCTTTGGCAGTTTCCCATAACGGACAGGATTTTGGAGATGTTTTCTTACAAAGAAGTTAGGATATATTATTAGAGTATCGTTAATTGACTTGACTATCTTGGAATGTGCAACTGGCATTCGTCTCACTCTTGTTGTCTTCTTTGAAAACGGGCAGATTATCATAGGAAGAAAATCCACAAACATATAGGTTAGATCCCAGAAATTATGGACGCATCCATTCCATGCAGATGTGCTATGTTCCAGCTGGTTCTCAAACTGGCTTCTAAGATCATTCAGCCGAGCTCCATTTCTGATTCTTAGCCCATGTTTCCACATGGTATCCATCTTCAGCTTTTCAGTACTCCACATCCATGCTAGTATGTCTTCTTAAACATCTTTATCCATTATTCATTATCCATTATTCATCATGTTGCTCTTCAAAGCTTTATCAGGCACTCTAGAGAACTTAACATATTTCTTGGTTTTAAAATTTGATTTGCGGATTTTAAAAGCACTTAGCAAAGTTATTAATAATTTATCATAAGATCTGGATAAAATGACATTCATGCTTTTATGCTTTCATGCTTTTACATACTAGCCCTTAGTCACACATTCACACGTGCTAAAAAAAGCATTTTTGCAGCATCAATCTAAGTTAAACATTTAATAAGCTTCAGTCTTTCTCTCCCACACCCCCACCTTCTCCTTCACTGTGAAATGTCCATAGGCCTCAGAACAAATTAGAAACCTTCTATAAAAAAGATTGTAATGAAAGGCACTAAATTTTATTTGGCCTGAATTAGAAACCAGGCTTTGAACTGATAAAGCAGGGAGTACAATCAGGATAAGTCAAGGTACCAATTTGACCTGGTCTTTGTCTAATCAACCAAGAGAAGCTTCTTGTGAAGTCTTCTAGTTTATTTTCCCTTTTCCTGGTTGAATAGTTGTTAAACAAAAGCATACATTTGTACCTAATATTCATAGTTTTTGGGCTTCATGAAAGCATGGAGTGCATCCCTGCTTGTAAAATCTTAGCATAATGCTAATGCCATGGATGAATTCCTTAGCTGCTGCTGTTTGGGCTTGCCATAACTGGGTTGCAAAAATGTAACCAAATAAATAAACCCAACACTGTGGGTTGTTTTTGTTTTGATTACAAATTGGAGAGGGATTTTTCCTAACTCCCAATCAAAAATCTTACCTCACCACCGCTGTGAGAACCTTCCCATACCATAAAGATGGGAATACTCAAAAGGAGTATTCCTGTATTAAACTGGAGATAGATCATAACTAAGCCGCAAAAGTCCCAATGGCTACTAGGTGGCAGCAAAGAATTTGTCTCTCTTTCCTGCCTTCTTTGGTCAGCATCTTTTCAAACTAGACTAGATTAGGCGTACAGTCGATCTTTTTCCTCCTAGAAACCCAACCAGTCCTCCTGAAACTCCATCTTTTTCTTGGTATAAAAAAAAGTTCCTTTTATGTGGAAGGAAAGAGTGGCTTTCCTTGTGCCCTAAAGGAAAAGGGAAATCAGCCCTTTCCTCTCTGGTCTGGAAAAAGGAGATGGGTAAGGGATTTCCTCTCTTCATAGGCCAATAGAGGAACCATGGAGTAGAAAAACATCAGTGGAGTGCTCTCCACTTACCCAGTTCGGTTTTAGTGCATCTGGGCAGAGCTGAGAAGTACAAACTGAAGAGGTGTGCAAATGTCTTAAAGAATGGGAAGCTTCTCTGCTTATCATCTTTCTCTCTAAAAGCATATCCCTTCGACGCTACTGTATTTTATTGGTGAAAAAAGGAAAGTAAAATAAAGGCAGGGCGTTTGTTTCAACAGCGGGGTTTCATAACCTTAAGAGTTGTTTTTAAAATGGAGATCTCAGCATGAAATGTTTCATGCAAGGAAAGGATTCAAATGATTTGATGCAGAGAGCCACTTCCTGTTGATGGGGAACTGTTCACATAGCCACAGAAATCATTCCAGTGTACAAAATGTCCACTTTAGATCCCCAACGTGATGCTATCAAGATGCACCGAGTTCCATCTCTCATTATCTGCAGGCCACATATTGTCTAGGTCAATGGCGCTGTAGCCCAAGGTATCTCAACAGTGGCAACTAGCGCAGGATGCTTTAACATAACCTGCCTGTTGTGATTCAGGGCTGTGTCTCCTTGTTTTTGTATTTATAGTCTAACATGGACTCCAACGAGGTAGTCCCTTCCAAAGAATAAAGAAATCTTCATGCCTTGCCCTTCCCACAGAAGAAGGCAGGATGGCAGCCAGAAGTGCCTGGACAAAAGTGCTCCGTGCCAGCTGCTAGACTCCTTGTCACCAATCTGATTGGTAGACTAAACAGCAAGGACCCAGTCTGATCTTTCGCTCATTCCCTCTCCAGTGTGAGACGAGTGCTATAGAAAGAGACAACTTAGGCTATCAGAGAGAAATTACCACAAGAGCATTCCTGCTAACAAGGGGGAGGGAGAGTCGGCATGCAATGGTTTGCATCAAAACTGGCAGCAACTCACAACTGGGGAGCCTTTGCGGTGGGGGTGGGAAGAGCGGCATTAACGAGACTGCCTGCTTGGTGGCAGGGATGCTGTTGGCCGCTTTAGATTTCCAAGCAGGCAGGTCACCAGGCTAAGTGGGAAGTCTTTGGGAGCATTTTTCCCCCTGCCTTGTGGTCAACGGATCCCTTGCAGCTATGTGGGGTGGAGTGGGCAACAGGAGCAAATTGCCCAAGCCTTGCTCATTGCTGGCGGGGGTGGGGGGTGGGGAGGAGGAGGAGAATCAAAGTACAGTGCAGCGGCTGAAATACAAACTTGAAACATAAATCCAAGATTTCCTTGCATTTCTTTCTCTTCATTGGGCAATTGACGGAAGAAAAACAAGAGAGAAAGCATTGCACCGATGTGGGATGTCGTAAAAAGCAAAGAATAGTGGGGGAAAGCAAAGAGTAGTGGGGAATTCATGCTGGCCGGGGAATTCTGGGAATTGAAGTCCACACATCTTAAAGTTGCTAAGTTTGAAAAACACTGGCTTGAATTAACATTTGGCCACGCTCCCCACCCCATTCTCTCCCCACTCCCCAGCCTCTTAAAGTTTAGCCTTGGCCTGGGTAAGTATGATTGCCTTCTACACATTCTGGCATATGAACTGAATATTCTGATCCCCCCGAGTTCATTCAGATGAAGAAACAATCAGGTGACATCAGTATTCTATAGAACATCCTCACGGTTCATTATTCCTTACTCTGGGACAGGTGATGGATTTCTGCAAATGGAATTTTGCACATCCATTGTGACGGGAGATGATGATTCTGGAGCCCCACCACAAAGAGGCAAGCAATCTAGTTCGGCCAGCCTTCCCTGCATGAAACAGTGTGATGGACACCTCTCCCTCTCTCTCTCTCTTTCACCTTCCCATGAGGTGTTACTTCATTTGCTTCTAATAAAGGCAGCCTTCTATTGGCCACATGGAGAGGGATACCACACTTATTTTTGGTTTGGCATATTGCATGCCTGTATTTCCAGCGTACATTGAAAACATTGTGATTTTTAAAAGATCACCAGTTTTAAAAGTTGTTTCTTAGACTGAGCGATGACCCTTTATTAAGGAAATTCCCTCCCTAGAGAAATATGTAGTCCTTGTTTGACCATGTTTTAAACAAGCTGACGTGATCTTGTTTCAGGAGACCTTTAAACTCACATTTGGATTGCTTTCAAGTGTTACTTTTCTAATTAACAGTAATGCTGTATTCAGGATTTTCATGTCCTAAGTGTGGCACCTTGAAGTTGTGTTGGGACTACAGCTCCACATTGCTCAGTCAATAGGAAAGCTGATTGTGAATCTTGGACAACTATTTAAATATTTGTTAGATCTGCAGCCCATATTTTGTTCAGGAGCTCAAGGCTGTGTTCACAGCATTTTGAACTCCTCCTATTGTTTACCACCGCAACAATGTTGTGAGGTAGATTGGGCTGAGACTTTTGGCTGAGTGGCCAAAAGTCACCCAGCAAGCTTCTATGTTGCAGATGAACTTGTGTCTGGGTCTATTTGGTACCAGACCCACACCTTAATCCAGTGTTTTTCAGCCTTGGCAACTTTAAGGAAAGTGGACTTATCTCCACTTAAGAATTCCCCAGCCAGCAGGGTTGGCTTCCTTCATCTCTACATCATGCTACCGCTGCAGCCCTGAGGCATCTGGAAGACACCATGATAGGGAAGACGCTTGCATAGTTTCAGTGACAATTGTGATATGAAAAATTGTAATGTTAGCTTTGAAATATTACATGAAAATATTGAAAGAAAGAAAATGGCATTTATTCCATATTTTTCTGTTTATTGCTTAAGTGGATTTCTACCCAATCTTTATTAAGCTTATTTTACCAAGCCAGCTTTTGCTGGTATTCATTTCTTTCCCTTTATGCAATCCCATATCCCCAAGCCCAGATGTCTGGTCTTTGGTCAGGAATGTGCCTTCCCCGTTCATTAAGCACAATGCATATTGATCATGAATTAATTAAGTCATCAATCAACCATACAGTGATTTCACAGTTATAAAAAATAATAAAAGCATTTATACAATATTTTATCTCAAAACTCTAGGGTAATTTGGTAATCTTTACACAAACATATATTTCTGTGTTAATTTGGTATATTAGAGGCAGAAGAGTGATGTGGAATTGATAGGCTGCAACCTATTTTGTCAGCCTTAAAATCTCTATCATTTCAACATTCTTTCTTTCCTGATCACTTCTTGTGTTACATACTTTTCACCTTGTTATGGTCAGTGCATAATACTTAGCTAAGCTTTCTCATCAAGTTCCATTCTACATATCTTTCAAACTTGCTGGCCAAAAGGTTCCCTGCTAAGTGAATGAAGCTAGTAAGAAACAGCTGGCTGTTCTCTTCTGGAAGAGGATGGCTTATCAGTTTCAGTTCTTGGGGAAGAACAGATATCAGGTGAAGAAAATTTGTTTACCATCTGAGGGTTCAAAGAAAAATTATCAGAGGCTCTTATCTGTTTGGGCACCTATTTGTCTACAAGGAAAGATCAGAGATGCAGATGTTGATTTCCTGAGAATAAATATGGCTTCATATTAATGATAAAGTAATAGGAAACAGTGTTTAAAATAACCATAAAATCAATGGTGAAGCTAGATGAACAAGAGGAGAAAAACAGAAACAAGGAAAAAGAGTGTGGGTTCATGTTTCCAGGCTAATAAACTGTGGCTAGCTCATCCAAGATGGCGACCTCTAATGTAGCTTATGTATTTAAAAGAAGTTCTTGTCAATTTGTACACCCTACTCATTGCTCACTTGTCTTTGGTTTTTTCCTATGTATTCTCCTCTTTGTTGAATCCTGTCTATAATACTTATGTGAATAAAAATTGCCCATAGCAACCATCAATTTAAGACCCAGGAGACTGGGAGTTCTAGTCCTGCCTTAGGTGACCTTGGGCCAGACACATTCTCAGCCTAGGAAGGAGGCAATGACAAATCACTTCCAAAAAAACTTGCTAAGAAAACAGCAGGGACTTGTCCAGGTAGTCACCAAGAGAAAAGACTGGCTCAAAGGCACAAAAGAGAGAGATTAAAAAAAGAAAAGAAAAAATTCATTTTATGATACTTCATTTCAGAGACTTTGCTATCAAAAGATCAACACAGTTAGTATCTATACATCTGGGAGAAGAGGAGGCTTGATAATCAATATGTACCAATAAAATTATAATATACACTGCCATGGTCAGTTTGTGGGCTATCGCAATTTATTTTGCCTACTAAGTCACTCTTGGATTTACTGAGCTCTTTAAAAAAGGCAGAAATGTGACTCAGAGATACATAGATCCACTATTCTTATCTCCTCCATCTGAAGAAAACAGTTTTTACAAAAGCTTCCTGTGTAAGGACATAGTGCACACCTTCAGGATGATGTGTTGACCAATAAATCACTGGTCCCCATGATTTATATAAAGACTCACACAGGTTAGGTAATTGCAGTAAACAGAATAAACAGAACTCACGTAGGCTTTTATGGGTGAAACCCAGCTTGTACTTCTGGTAGTTCTCAGTTCACATACTGCTGAAGCTTAGTTTGTAGCATTTGGAGCATAACCTTGCTAGCGTGTAAAATGACCGCAATTGTACGGTAGTTTGAACATTCTTTGGCACTGCCCTTCTCTGGGATTGGAATGTAAACCGACCTTCTAATTCCTGTGGCCATTGTTGAGTTTTCCAAATTTGCTGGCACATTGAGTGCAGCACTTTAATAACATCATCTTTTTGGATTTTAAATAGTTCAGCTGGAATACTGTCACCTCCTATAGCTTTATTATTAGTAATGTTTCCTAAGGCCCACTTGATTTCATACTCCAGGATGTCTAGCTCTTGGTCAGCAACCACACCACGGTGATTATCAGGGATATTTAGATCTTTCTTGCATAGATCTTCTATGTATATCTTCTATAACAACCATTTTTGTTCTTTAGTATGCCCATTTTTGCACAAAATGTTCCCTCAATATCTCCAATTTTCTTGAAGAGCTCTCTAGTCTTTCCCAGTGTATTTTTTCCTTCTATTTCTTGGCACTGCTCATTTAAGAAGGCCTTCTT